>NW_024121266.1:4880272-5119532 GCF_016745375.1 Pimephales promelas | reverse complement strand
GAGTATCTTAAGGAGTATCCTAATCAACTTTCAAACAGTCACTGAAAATGAAATTAGAACGTGACGGTGAATATACTGTTGACCTGGAATGCGATCATCATGTGATTTTTGTTTAGTGATGTGCGTGTGTGTGTGGCTCAATTGCCAGATTTATGAAATGAACTCATTGAAAGGAACGCAGGCTTTTAAGGAGCTTTACATGTAATGAGCTTGTGTTCTTCTCAACACTAAAGCCCAGAGGTCAAAGAACTAACAGAGAGAGAGAGAGATGGTGTCATTCTGCAGTCCTTACAAAAAAGTAGAAAAATCAGAGAACAGAAAGATCTGTCACATGGCGCACATAAATTCACTTGCACTCCATATGCTTCATCAAAGTGGCAGCATTGGGGGGAAAACGTGATGATGGGGGGACAGGCGCCTCATAGACTCCAACATCACCGCCCTCCCGTCTCACTCTTTCTCTCTCTGAATGCAGGCCACATTGTTCTGGACGCTGACCAGACATTAAGCCCTTGGCAGCTCGTTAGCTCTGTGTTACTGACCCAATAGACCGCAAGCCTGCTGGGCGCGGACACACACAGAACAACACACACACGCACATGGCATAGCTGCATTGTTCGGTTAAAAGCCACACGTGGGACCAGTGGCCAGAATACTGGCTGTTAGTTTATATAGTGGAGATGATGGACGTCAAACATGGCTTAATTCAGTTCAAATTTAAAATCAAATTGCATATAGAAACTAGTTTTCATCACTTTGTTTTTAAGGCCAGTCCAACATCTGCTTAAAAAATGGCGGACTGTTTTTTTATTATTATTATTTAATCTATTTTTGTTCTCGCTCACTTGTTTCTTGACAAACATCTGCTGTGGCTGAAGCGTTACGTGCTCTAAACACGCTCCAAAACCTCACATTCATTAATAGCACTCTTCCCTCCGTGCTTATTCGCTAATATTAACAATCGCTCCTGGTGCTAGAGGCCTTTGCTTTGCTGGTGAACAAAATCAGCTTTTATTATTCCTTTAATCCTTCTATTTCCTATTGAATTGTTAAAGAGCCATGCCACATTTTCAGTGGGGGCTCTGACTATTTCATCTTTCACCATCAAACAAACACAATTTTGCCCTGTACTTAAACATCGAATTCAAAAATGGCACAGTTTAGGGCTGCTAAAAGTTTAGATTCATGATTCATGAAGGTTTGCACTGTTTTATAAAGCTGCATGAATATTCATTAGTTAATGTTGCAGTTACATCATGTAGATAGCTTGTATCTTTGGATCTTTGATCAATCTCAATGTATTTGCAATTTTTTGCATATATAATAGCAACGCATGTTGATATTATGTTGCTAAAGCTCTTGTTTTGTCGTCATCTTTCAGCTACATCTAATGGAACGATGGAAGGGCTGGATAATCAGGAAGGAGGGGTGTGTAAAACCAAGTCTATGAAAATCATCATGAAGGTTGGACAAAGTGAGTAATTCTTTCCATTGCTGTGTGTCTATGTGGTAGTCTAATAACTGTTTTACTGTGGAACGAGGATGTAGAACAATAGCAAAGCCCTTCGAACCTGCTGCAGACCTTGCACTGTAATTAATGACACGCGTTATGAATTCATAAATAACCTCACCAGTGACATCCGTATTAATTACAATAGGCCACACCCAACAACACAAGCAACTGAATTTCTCGCCTTCTCACGAACATACTGACACATGCTGAAGGTCACTAGATTAATCTTGGCTGCTTGTTTTTTAATGACACACACACACACACACACTCACTCTCAGGGCCGCTATCAGTCACACTTTTATATAGCTCTCCCCCATGAAAATGCATACATATATTAGAGTGATGAATGTGTTTCTTATCTATGTTTTTGCAGACCCCTCCGATCCCATTTCCCCCAAAATACCCCACCAGTTACCCTCTCCAAACACCCCCCCCGACACAGGGGGCAAGGACACCAAATCGAATGAAGTACTTGACAAGCAAGGTACGTCACACACTTTATCATCTCACACACCTGTAAGGGGATGCACACCGATATCATCATTCTCTCTGCGTTTTCATCGCTTTTTTTGCTGAGCAAGTGCCAGCCTTTTGTCACAAACGGCATGGCGCACTGATTCGTTCTCATAAAATCCTTCTGACAAGCAAATCGTTAATGTGACAGAGCAAGATGGACGTTCTGGAACAACATTCATTTGTAGAGTTTTCCCCCCACTTAGAAGCATATGGACATCAAAGTAATTTGAGTGGAGTGTCTTAGGTAAATAATCCACTTGTAAAACAGCCTTAGTGTGAGTGTTAGCAGCTCATCTGTTCAGCCAGCCTCAGGCCGCCCCAGATAAAGTCACTGGAGACCAAAGCCGTGCGAGGTCACTGTCCACTGCTTTCCATGAACAACGAATGTTTTCTGAAATGTTATATCTTGTATTTAATATGATTTTAGAGAGTTCAAAAGCCATTTAAAGGCACTTCTTAACAAAAATTATCTTTCTTATACGCTTCTACTCAAGCTTTGTACTCTAGTTTCTTCTTAAAATTATTTGTTTTCACGGGCACCGCTAATACCGTCGGCTCTTTTATGATCAATCGCTGTGTTTTCTCTCTTTTTGGAAGTTGCTTTGGATTAAAGCATCTAAAAAATAAAATACATGTTAATTTATTTCATTATACATAAAAGACATTTTATTTTGTGTCAAGGCATCTTTTTAATTGGTTAGGAGTGTGCCACTTTCTCTCATCTAGTCCCATTCACACCAAGAACAATAATTTTCTTCAAATAACTATAAAGATAACTATATTTTCATCCACACGAACCGACATAACGTTCTGTTTATTATACGTGTGTGCTGCAGTTATGTCGCCTGCCACTTTAAAGCTCAAGCTTTTTAAAGTCAGGTGGATTCTGAATGGCTGGAAAAAAATCGTTTCTTCTTTGATGTTATCGCTATAGGACTTCCCTTTTCTCAGAATTAGAATGATTATTAAGAACTTTATAGTTATAGTTATCATCCTAAGTGTAAACGACCCTTACTACTAGTTGCATTGCTTTTTTGCTAAGTTCACATTTTTATTTTCCCTCTTAGATGCATCTCATCATGAAGACAAGGGAGATGGAAATAAATCGTCATCAGTCATCGGCTCAGAAGTTGCCCTGTTCGCCTGCATTGCTTCAGCCAGCGTCATAGTCATCATCATAATTATCATGCTGGTTTTCCTCCTGCTGAAGTATCGACGACGCCATCGCAAACACTCACCTCAGCATGCCACCACGCTGTCACTCAGTACGCTAGCCACGCCCAAGAGGGCCGGTGGCGGCGCAACAACAACGGCTCTGAGCCGAGCGACATCATCATCCCACTGCGGACTGCTGACAGCGTCTTCTGCCCACATTACGAGAAAGTCAGCGGCGATTACGGACACCCAGTTTACATCGTACAGGAAATGCCGCCGCAGAGCCCAGCGAACATCTATTATAAAGTGTGAACACGGACACGCTTCTTTTGGACGCTTTAACCCCTCACATACCCCTCGATGAACCCCCTGTAGGCAGCATCGATGTCCAAGCCACCCTCGTCCTGCCCCCTCTTATTTTTTGGTGTTTCTTGTTTATTTACAATAATCCTGATTATTACTGTCAGTATAGATGTTGCTGATGGTGGAGTGACGCTCCTGATTTGCTGCTCTTGCACCTGCAAAAATGAAACAGACAAATTGGAAAATGGACACGCTTTTGGGGCATTGACGTGCACTATTTTGGATACTATAGTGTGTGTACGAGGGAGCGTGTGTGAATCAGACGAGCTGGGAGAGAGGGGTTGAGGGGGTGGGCGTGAAAAGAGAGGTCTGGGAAATGATTCTTCTCTTTCCTGCTATATCATCTCCCTTAAAGACACAACACATGGAGATTGAGCAGAGAAGTGACATGTCAGTATCACACAGCAAGAAAAAAGAACTTGAGCTGTTTACGAAGCTTGGCCGATCGGCTGATCCGTCGCAAACAGGAAGTGAATGCAGCCCATTGGTCACAGCTACAGAAAGTGGATTTAACAAGGAAGCAGGAAGCTCTCCGGAGCGTACTTTTGGACATTTGAATGGACACCACCTGTTTTTGCACGTTCACTCGTACTGTTTTCATTTACGTTAGCTCTCCTCATTTACTCACCTCTACAAAATGACTCACAATGTTTACTTGAAGTCTTTTGTATGGTCATGCATCGTACTTGCGTTTCTTTCTGTCATTCCAGTGAAGTCCACTTACAGACTCATTTGGTAGAAGACTAATAGGTATCGTCATAGAGATCCTTTTGTGCTGGTTTATGTGCCGTTTAGTAGCGTGGAAGACATACACATTTCATTTTGTATACGTCTGCTGCCTGTGCTGGAAGACCAAGAGAGATAGAATGGGAAGGAATGAGCGAACGTCAATATTTGGTACAGTTGCTGACTGTCCTGTTGCCTGCTGGGAAGGTGGAGGACCCACATGAACACTTTAGCAGCACTTTGAAAGCTTCTTCACCTTGCCCACATGCAGTACAAACACATTAAAACAGAGATCGCAGGGAGCGAATCACTCAAGGCTTATTGGCAAAATCCGTCATTTTTTACACAAAATGGCTGCCTTCCCCAGGCATGTGGGTGCAAAAGTTCCTGTTTTTCTAGTATTTCTGCCATCATAAACACTCTCACTCACCAGTGGCCAGTGCAGGTCGTGGAAAAGTGGAACTGCTGCTCTACTTTTTTGCTCAAAAGCACAGGGACATCAAATTGCATCATCATTATTTCGTTTTAAACAAAACAAAATATTTAATTAGCCTTTCTTTAAGGATTTGTTTAGTTGTAGATGAGAACGGTTGGAGAAAGTTCACATGGAACAGACAGGTTGGCGTGAAACAGCAAGAAAATGAATAATTTATGGCGAATCTGCACATTATGCAAGCTTCGAGTTATCCGTTTTACGTTATACAGATATTTCTCCATCTCAATTGTGTCGTTTTCCATCGATCCATACACGAATAGCTGCCTTTTCACCACAAACGCACACATACCCGCACAAAAAGCACACACGCTCATGGCCAGGGTAGGGGTGGCTTTGGAAAGAGCCCTCAGGGAAAACAGCATGTTGGGTTTTAAAATAGCCGAAAGGAATGAGAGGGAAGGGCTAGAAACGGACCAAAGGAAGGGCATGTCTGACAGAGTCCTGACTAAACCAACTTCTCCGGCCTGCCTGTCTCAGTTGATGAAGCTCAGATGTGCTCTGGCTTGAAATTAGGCCCCTTAATCTGGAAGGAAAGCAGTAGACGTGGGTTAGCTAGCATACCAGATGAGAACGAGCACAGGCTAAATGTAGTAAATTGCATGAAATGGGAGCTTTCAGGCTCAAATTGTGGGAGGTTTCTGGAGGGGAAAAGACACATTATAATCGATGGAGGTCACAAGTGGATTTAGTGTGCGTTTTAGAGAGGAAGTCACCGAGCAGAGGCCATCGTATCCCATAACCCGCAGCTCCCAGTGGAATTCAGAAGTCATTGCGTGTGTGTGTTGTCATTTGTGCGAACCGCTTCTTGAGCAATGCCAGCCTGCAGACAGTTATCTTCATTTGTTTCTTACATTGAAATTGAAGTAATTCACCAAAGGTGGACTTTGAGATTTGAAAATGTCCAGTCGCACATTAACTGTTCATCCATTTTGTTTTCACTTGTTCATGGAGGTTCTTGAATCTCTCCGAGAAGCCAAGCCTTGTGTGATCGGAGCTTTGTGCCTCTGTAAGAGGCCACGAAATCTGCAAATATGCAATTTTTATTTATTTTTATAACAATTGAGAAAAAGATGATATACGTTCACCTATGGAAAGTGTTCTTAACCACTGAAAATTAAATGAAACAATACAGCATCAGAAAACACTACAACCCCGGTGTGTTATTATTATTATTATTACTTTTTTTTTACTTTGTGCTGTAGGTTCGAGGTAAACTGTGAAACATGAACACGTACACACACACACACACACACACACACATACATATTGAAGACTGAGCAGTTGTTTTAAACTAAAGAAGACAAACATTCTACAAAAAAGTTACAAACATGTTGGTGTTCGGTTGCTGTCCCATATGGGCTAAATATGACAATCTCCTTAGTTTCTTTGAATCCGAAGACACTGTCCCGGCAAGCTGGTTGCAAACGTTCCTGTAACATTTTAGGAGTGGTAGGACTTAACTAGTAGCGTAAGATGTTGCACCGATGTCGACGGAAGGTTTGTGAAATGCCAGGAGAAGTGTCTTCGGCCCACTGTAAAATGCCTTGCTTGTATGGTCACCCTGAGTTCACAAGACTCTAGTTTTTGCACCGTACATCTGTAGGTAAGAGGCTGTAAATACGTTATTGTTTGTATTGTATATGGATCCCCGGTTGTTACAATAGCCTTATTCTCACATTTTTAGCAAATAAAAAAAAAGTTCAGAAAAAAAAAAAAAAAAAACATGAATCACTTCAGTTAAAAGAGAGCATACTAATTTTTTTGGTAAATAACTTGTGTAAATATTGACGACGAACCCAATAAATCGTTTTTTATAAACTCTTAATTAAGATGTTTTTGTATAGAATTGGAATTTTTTGCTATGTATTTTAGCTAGCACTCGTCAGACCCATCCCACTCAACCCTTTTGCACTGTTCCTATGGTGATCTGGTTTAAAAATGAAAATGAGATAGAGAATTGCCAAACTGACTGCTTGCTGCATATTTGTGCCATACGTGTGTACCATAGATATTTATTTAATTAGATCTTTTTTTTTTTTTTTTGCTTTTTTTCTGTTGGATTCTTCTACGCAGTTTGTAAACAAGCTCAGTATTATCATTTGACTTTTCCCCCCAACTTCTCAGTTCCCTGTTATCTTTCTCCTGCTGTCGTTTCCCGATGTCCCATCCTTCTCTCGCAGTAGGATCTGGTCAGGACGTGCAACCTTATAAAAGTCATAGAAATGAAATGGCACACATTCCACCAGTCTGTTACAAACTGAAAATGTTTTTCAATAAAATGTTTTTCCTATGGAATTTTCAGTTCTCTTTTATGTTTATTCAATGGGGTTTGATACATTGTGTCAGACTTCACCATCTCTTCGTGTGACGTTCATGAATGAAAACCTGCCCGGACGCATTTGAGGTTTGTTCATGAGCTGTTAACAATATTGTGGTGCAATGTTTGATCATTCTCCTCAACCATGAACATATTAATATACAAGTTCAGAGAGCTACATAATCTTCGCAAGAAATAATATCAGATTAGGACTGAGTATCGACTTGATTTCGATTCATTTGGGCATTATTTGGTTCACACACACAAAAAAAAAAGTTTTAAAGAATTTTTGAATCAGTCCACACCGAATAAGCTGTACTTTTATTTAATGTGTTTATGAATCGGACTACACTTGTGCAGGGTGTTTTTAAATAAATAAAACTGGTTAATGGGGTTCATGAATGATCAAATCTTGAATTGGACTACATTGGCTCTCACTAAAAACCTGTTCAAAAGAGTCATTTGTTCAGGAATCGGAAGACACTGGTTAAGCTGTCTATTTTTTATTCACTGCAAAGGATTCGGCTCACAAGTTGTGTGTTCATGACTCAAATGGGTTTTTACTGATTCACTAAACCAGTTCATAAATCAGACCATGCGAGTCACACAGCCAGTTATTGTGCGCAGTACATGCCATTTTTGTGTAATCACATTCAATTAGGACTTCCAACTTGGGTAAAATATAACTTTTGCCTGAGGAATTTAGATTCAGCATTGCGCCACCATTCAAAACAGTACAGGGAACACTTGCAAATAGTAAAATATCTTCAAATGAATATCATGATTAGTCAATATTTTTTACCAAGCCCTAATTACTGTAGTTTTTAGTGGCAGCTGTCAAATGTCAATGCCTAGAGGAATGGTGTTACGCACATGTCTTTTGTCTTGTCTTTTGTTGCTAATATTTAAGGCAAAGTTCATGTGTACCATCTGCGTGCTTTAGCACTTGAGGGGAAACAAAAGAGGAAGTGAGGAATTATACTGAGTGTGTTCCTTCTCTCTCCTCAAGTTTATCTGAAGATCATCGCTCAGGCTGTACAAACATTCGCTTCTTTGACTACACGCTGAGTTTTGTCATCCTGTGCTCTTTCTTGTTTTTCCATGGTGTGAAGCAGTGGAGTATCTACATGGTGGTCTCCCTAGAGCACTTCCTTCCAGCACTCTGGAGAGCTTCTTCATCTCTCTTCTGTCTCTTTACGCATTCTTCCATATCGTTTTCTCCTTTTGAAGTGAAAAATGAATCAAAGAGGTCTTTATAAAGGGTTTTTTTTACTTTTGCGAAGAATAAAGGAGCATTTTAAAGAGGTCATGCATTTCAAGGTTCAGAAATAGTCCCTCAAATCTATGACAAATCTTCTGCAAATCATATTTGTGTGTCACATGATCCAGGGTGAACAACTGTATAGTTCCAACTGTTCCTGTTAAACCACATGTTACACATTTTGTTCATTTAGCATACCTCTGATTATATATGCCGAAATAAGTTTTGAGAGCTTGAGGTCCCTGAAGATCCACTCGAAAACAATCTGTGCCGATTACTTTTGGCGGAGCCTCATGTTGCAGTTGAACTCTTTGTTCCGGTGGGGAAAAATACTGAGCAGACATAAAACTGAGAGAAGGATAATAATGTTATTGTTTCAAAACGTTGATTCTTTCTTTGTATAGGTGTAACAGACCTTCTCTCTGGGATTTGCCATTCAAGGAGTGTCTAGTTCTCTTATCACTAGATGTGTTGACAGTTCAGGACTATCAATGAAAGGCCCAGGATGGATGTGAATTTGGAAACAATTATCGTATTGTCATTGACATCACAGTCAGCATTACTGACACCAAAACAACATTTTTTTGTAATATCATACGAATATGCTGTATGATTCAAGAAGAATGCCCGTCCATACACATATGGCTCATTACAAAACCATTTGTCAGTGTTTACACTAAACACATTTACACAATGTCAAAATTCCCCACTTGACAAGAGTCATCACTACCTGACTAATCTGTTGTTTTTTGATGGCAAAAACTAAACCAAAAACACAGAGAGAGGAATCAATGAGGCAAATCGGGATTAAAAGAGTTTCATGTCCAGAATGTGGACGTCACAGTTGCTCATCTCTAAACCTCGGCTTCGGGGAACGTGGCTGTCTTTATTTATAGCCATTGGTTGTGTTTCACCTCACTCTGAATCCTGAGCCTGTTTAACCGCTATTTTGCACCTGGACATGACAACACAATACGCCCTCCATAGTGAAGACAAATGTTGAATGTGTTTAAGCGTGCGGCCTTGTGAGAGGTGCATTGGGTGTGTTTGGGTGTGTGTGGATCAGTATTTGCTTTCAGCAAGTGCAGTTTCAGGTTGGCCAATGTGAAAATAATTATCTGTCACTGAAATATGCTGACACATGAATGTAAATATTACTAAATAAATACAAAACCCAAATCAATCCCACAGGATTGGAGGTACTGCCCACTATTTGTCAAATTTGTATCTTTGTGCAATTACACGATGACCTTGCTGGATTAGCACTGGTGAATGCTATTATTAATGGGCATGACAAGCTTGTTGTCTTGAATTGTATGATATGCCCAAGCAGAATTAAAGTGCCCCTATTATGCAGTTTCCTCATTTTGTTTTGGAGGTCTCCTACCACATGTTTACATGCAATCTATATCTCTAAATCCCTCCTTTCCACGAGCTAGCCTACTCTGCTCCGATTGGCCAGAAGAACCCAGTCTGTTAAAATTACGATTGACCGATTTCAGCGCAAGTCGGAAGCTAAACTTCCATTACCATAACTGAAATTCAGCTCTAGATGCTTCCTCAGTACTCGATTGTACACACTGTAAAGACCGTAACGACGACGTCCATTTTACCATATCGATCCAAGCGTGAGTCAGATGATGAAACATTGGAAGAACTAGTTTTTATATTTCTTAAAATGCCATGTATGGTAGGGTTGATCTTTGAGGCAACTGGATGGTCTGGACATCGTGGATGATTCTGCTTTATTAATATGAATGTTATGGTTCTGTACTGTGTCTGTGTTTGCTTGATCATTCTCCAGTGATCTCTTGTGGCTTGTTTCCAATTGATGACTCGGAGCTGCTTCGAGGCTGCGGATAGTCTTTTCAATTGGATCTGGGGGCTCGTCCGGGATTTTCCCAAGAAACACGGGACTAAAAATCATCCTCCATCACAGGTGAGTCGCAGATGATGTCCATCAACGAACCGATGTGTATATTTCTCATTTATTGGGGTGCACATGCAGGAACTGTATCAATAACAGTGCATACGTCAGCTTAGCACTAACATGAATGACTGATGTAAAAGTTTGCAAAACAAATCTTGTTCCATCCTTTATCTTTACTCAAACTATTAAGAACGACAGACAATCTGTATTAATAGACACAGTTTTAGTGGCCCACAGAGTTGCATAAGTAGTTCAGTAAGACAGTTATAATGTGAGTTAACCGGTTATCCGGAAACTTACACAATATAAAACACAGAACTATTTATTGTATTAACACCCGTTAAAATATATACATCAATAGCTAGCTGGTGCTAAACTGACCCATTAACTGACCCATTGTTCCAGATCAAGTGTACGAATCCCGCGTTGAACTGTCATCAGTCGTCAGTAAAATTACGTGTTTGTGGGCTGATCAAGTTGCTTGTGCGGACAACGTACAACATAGGTGGGCATTATGAAATGTCTTGAGATGTACAACGTAGTGCTTTATGTATGTCTTTCTTTCTCTCTTTCTTTCTTCCTTTTGTTATACATGTTAAACAAAAGAAAAATGAAGAGTTCAGATGCAAAAGCCTCTAAATGCCATTTGAAATTTTCTTCTTTAATGATGATTTTTATCAAAATTGTATATTTAAGTTGTCTCAATTACCAATGAGTACCAATGAGATGGCTCTGTCCACTTCTTATACTGTCTGTTTCCAATCCGTCAAAATCGCTTGGGGCGGGCTTTACACGATGACGACAGCGCTGGGATTTTGAAGCAGATTTTGTAGCCTACATTACAAAGATGGATGCCGCCATCGAACATCACTTGTTCAAATCAGCTATTGTGTCTGTTTTAAGTGATTTGAACGTTTCCTTTTTGTTAAAAACCGAGCGCAAAGAACAACACTCGGAGATGTTTCTCCGCCGGCCGCCGCTCTGCATACGTCATCTCCTTCATCTTCTTCATCGCTCTGATTTGTTTTAGGTCTACCCGCGACATCTGTTGGTGACACACCTCTGGAAATGATTCGTCTATGACGCTTTGCCAGACCATAACTCAGTTACAATTGAGAATGGTCTGGTTTTAACCAGGCTAACATTTGACTGTTTTTTTTTTTTTTTTTTTTTTTTTTTTTATCAAAGAATGCTGCCTTGGTGAGCACTACATGTTTGAAAAAAAACAACAACAACATGTATACAAAAATATACAACATATATTAAAATATGAATACTAGATTATTACATTTAAATCAGTTCTGCAGAATTGCACAGATTTCTCCCGAAACTCAACTAACAAAATGTAAATGACTATGCAGACTCTGTCAGGGCTTATTAGTAAACTTAACAACACTGTTTACTGTCCTCATTCCCACAGTGGCTCCTCTTCCACTGTCATGGACTGTCAAACGGCCAAACGTCTAGAGAGCTTCGGCTTACTGAAGCCTACCAATCAATGTGATTGACAGCTCTCAGGAGGCGTGTCACAATAGATACCCCACCCTCTGTCACTTCCATCTGTCAGGGAAGAAGCTTTCAGCTGTCCATCAAAACATTGCCATCACACCATTTCAGTTTGATGTGAACTTTAGCTAATGCTTAAACACTCACACACACTCTCTCACACAACAATAATCATAAAACCTTATTCCAAAGCCCCCGTGAGACTACCCTACTGCTCGAATAGCACACAGGACACACTCTGTCGGTCCCCCTGTACGCGCACATTCAGGCAGAATTATGCATTTATTAAAATCATTTTTATTTCTAGAATTCCCTGATGTGTGACTAAAGCTGAGGTCGGGATTTAAGGCCACACTGGGGTTTGAGTGTAAAAGATCTGAATTAACACACTGATTCTCCGCTCATTTGCATTGTTGGAATAACGGCGGTGGATCTTTGCATACATAAATATAAATTGATGAATTAGCTCCTTGCCTCTGTGATTAGATAGTGTTAAAGCCTTTGATCATGTGAGCTCTATGCTAAAGTGACCTGTTGAATTCTCACACTTCGTTTGTGTATGTATGAACTCTTCACACAGCAGACTATTTATAAGGAAGAGCAATTGATTTTTACATTTGTATGAGTTTCTTATAGTTTGTGGGGGGTTTGTCTGCCCTTCGTATAAACCACATTATTCATTAATAAAACTGTGAATTCATCCAAATACAGCTTCAGTAAACTGTCGTTGAGACATGTTTGACATGATTTTTTTTCCTTATTTTTTGTGCTCCCCAGAGAGCTGTCAATCTGGAAGCTGTCATACCATATAATGTGGCTCATTATGTGTTTCTGTTTGTGTTTGATACCTGCGTCACATAGCAAGTCTGAACACGAGACTGTAATGATTTACTAATCAGCGATACAATAAAGCTCAACATGAACACTGTTTAAATGACATGTGACGTTTGAGTATGAACAGAGGACATCTGTGATTCATTTACTGATTCAGATGGGATAGGGTTCTCATTATTTTTTACTAAGATGGGAGTGTCTGTCTGGATGTGAGCATTATGGAAGTTCAAGTGCATCACGAAACCTACCTAAATAAACACGACTTACTGTATATGTGTGTGATATATTTATACCATTATGCTATGTGTATAATAATGGAAGTGATTCATTAAGGTGAAGATCATGGGCTTTTTTTTTTTTAGCAGTTTCAGTGATTAGACTCTCCTTATTGATTTCATTTTCTTTTTATGTCGGATGGGATGCCAGCAGTACTTGAAACACCATCTGTTACTTTACCCTGAAACTTGGCAAAAATATTTAAATCCATAATGAAGGTGCACCAGGTGGCACAACGAGAACATTTAGATTCAACAAGGTCAAAACAAATGACGAGATGTGATAAAAATATATATAATCACAGACATTCCTATCTGGGACCCCATAGTGAGCCAAATATTTCCCAGTGGACCCTAGATTGAGCAGGACAACAGCAGGAAATTTGCTCCATAATTTTTATTGAAGATGTGGAAAAAAAACAAACAGACAAGTTCAATTCGGACAGGATTGTAAATGCATTTGTCAAACACAAATTTACCTTAGTTCTTCTGGGCCTAGTTACTTATTTTATTAAAAACACCTGCATGATGAAAATAAGAAATTTCAGTTAGTCCATAATTAAAGACAAATCACAACATTTCACATTATGAAATTGAAAAACCTCTCATAAAGTATATGCATATACATTTAAAAAGTGCAAAATTTTATATAATAATGTGTGCTCTCAAATCGATTAATCACAATTAATTGCGTTTAACAAAAAAATTGTGTTCACATAATGTGCATATATATATATATATATATATATTATATATACTGTACACACATGTATGTATACATATACTGTATATATGTGAATTCACAGGCATACACACAAATACAATATACATTATATAATAACTTAAAAGTTTTTGTTGACATTATATGAGTGTGTGTGTGTATCACAATTAATCAATTTGATAGCACTAAAATATATTGATATATTATCAGCTCATGCTGGTGAATGCACCAAAGTGTCTTTTTGGCTTTAAGCACTTGGAGTTTAAGCCAACGTGTTACATATTTCAGAACTTATTTCATAAAATGTGACAGTCTGAACAATATCGTGTATCATTGATATTAATGATGTTCTGCCATGCAGGTAGAATCAAACTTTTCTTGTCTGCATGACTTTGCATCTTCTGCATCTGGAGTCAACGTGAGAAACTTCTCTGTTGATTCATTTTGTACTTCTTACAGAGAGAATGACGCCTGGTTTGTTCATATATAAAATTGAGTTCTTTTGAAACCTTCTGTCTCTCCCTGCAATGTGTTTCCAGTTATATATTGTTCCTCCTGTTGAGTCATGTTCAAACTCCTTCAAAATGTGGCGTTGGTCATGACATAGCAAAGGTAAGGAGTAAACCGGTCGCTTATTTAAAAATGACACATGTAAATGGTGAATGTAGGAAAGTCAAATAGCTGTACTGGTAAAGTTTCGTCTTTCCTTAATTTTGATTAATACTTTTAATGACAATTGTTATTGAAACTCAGTAGACTCTTTCCCTTAATGTTTAGCATGATTACAACATTAGCATGCATTAGCATGATTAAGATTTTCACTTCTACACCATTCATTATATTTTAGTTTAAGTTAGTCTACTAACCAACTTTGTAGTCTGAAGCAGATACTTTTCTCACATTCGTGCTGTGATGGACATCACTATCATACTCCTGTCACACTTCTGTCAGTCTGTCATCTCATGGCAGGTCATCTGAAGACAATCAGGTACAGAGAGAGGAATGGAGCGAGGGAACGCAGTGAAAGATGAGTGTGAGAGGAGGAGAGGAGAACAATGCGAGGGCTGTTGGGTAAAGAATCACAGAGCAGGACATTAGCCAGGAAAAGACAGACTGAGAGAGAGAGAGAGAGAGAGAGAGAGAGAGAGAGAGAGAGAGAAAGAATACTGAAGATGATGGTAGATTACACTCTAATGGAATGAAAGGACACCTGTGGAATATCGAATCTGGATGTGGGAATCGAAAGGTGTAGTATTAAAGTAAAATGCAATATTATAATAAATCTAATTGAATTATGCTAGTAGACAGGAAATCAATATTGTAGAAAGGTTTTTATATTTCTAAATGAATTAAGCTTGATTTGTTAAATTACCTCCCTCGGACATCAGTCAATTTAATTCACATTTGCATCAAAATGCTTTTGAACAGAAAAGAAAAGCTTTTATTTTAATTTTATTCAAAATTATAGTATATAACATTGTATAACACATTAAAATATATTGTTTTCATACATTTTGTGATTGTTCTGCAGGTTACATTGCTACACAAGTAGGGGTCTGTCAACCCAATCTCACGACCAAATCGTACGAATTCGACAAATGATTAAAAAGTGGCTAATTCGTAACAATTTGTACGACCTCACTCGTACGAATTAGCTAAATTGTACATATTTTACGAATTGGCCAATTTGTATGAATTTGTACGAATGACCTACCCATTACCCCGCCCCTAAACCTACCCATGTTTAGACAAATTGGGTTTAGAGTGAGAGTGAGGTCGTACGAATTAGTATGAATTGGACACTTTTTAATCATTCGTTGAATTCGTACGAATAGGGTCTGTTCAGAAACAGAATGCCGCTGAATCATTCACTCAAGCGATTCGTTCAACAACTGATTCATACTGAAATGCCGCTGCTTCGTGTTTCTAGGAGATGCGAAGTTGAATCTGAGGTGGAACTATTATCTGTGGTGTCTAAAATGTAAGTTATTCAGTATCGACTTCTTGTTAATTGAACTGTTGTATAAAAGCTATATCGCATTTGCAATATAGGCCCACAACAGTACTCTTGCTCATTGCTGAAGTTCTTATAAGTTTAGTATTGCTCCATTTTTAAAAACGTAAAATTTTTAACTCACTTGGTTCATTGGGAATATGCTAATTTGTTTGTTTGTAATGTGGGCTATAAATGTCAGTCTCACAATGGGCAGCATTGTTTAGACACACACACACACACACACACACACACACACTAATATATATGCAAACAGGAGTGAATGGAGACAGATGGAAGAAAAAAAGGGGGAAAATTATGAATAACTTACAGTAAAGGGCCGTAATGCCTTCCAGCTTTAGCTTACATTTCAGTGCTTAGATAGCATCTCAAAAGCGCTGAGTTTAATCTATAGGATCATATACGTTTTCCTTTTTTTTCCATCTCTCTGCATTATAAATTCGGCTGGAGAAACGCCACTTAATAGCTAAAACGGGTGTTAGCTACATCAAGAGACTTGAGCGGTAAAACCGAAGCAGCTGGTTTTAAATTGGCCTTGATAATGAGATGCTGTTACTGACGCATGGAGCTCTGACACGCAACCATACACAGACACACACACCTTTTCTGCCTGAAGATGTCTCATATTTTCTTGCATGGTCAGTGGGTTTCTTCAAAATTCAAATCCACATATCATATCATGTTCACAGTGCTCTCTTTCATTTTCAGAGTCAGACAAACACAAATGAGACCCTCGGCTATGTTTTATCTGTGGGTCTTACACCTCTCTTGTTGCCATGGGTACCCTTTGGAATCTACCCCAGGAGAGTGTGTGTGTGTGTGTGTGTGTGTGTGCCCAGAACCCAACAGAGATCAGAAGAGCATCACTCTCAAGTTAAGATCGATATCTTACCCCCCACTCTTCTGAACTTCTACACCTCATCACACACACACACACACACGCACACACGCGCACACAGATGGGTATTGTGCATGCCGCTCATGAGCACAGTGTCTCAGGATTAGACAGAATACGTGGACAAAAATTGTTGTCATGAAAATGAAATAATAAGGAAAGGGAAGAAGAAATGGGATGGGTGTAATTGCAATTTATTTCCACTTCAGAGCCTGTGGGGAAAAAGAGAGAGACAGAGAGAAAGAGAGTGAGAAATAAAGAGGGGAATCCTTTAATATTCACAGCCTTGAGATGAGATGGGAGAGTACAGCCATACCTTCAGGTCCATGAACATAATGAGCTTTTTATTTCACCCTGTATGTGTGTGGGGGAGAGCTTAGTGGTCAGGAATTAGGATAATCCACGTCAGAATGCTCTGCGGAGTCGTTTATGTGTTCATGGAAGCGTCCGACTCTATCTCTGTTTCTGTGATGAAAAGTCGTGGCTGCTAATTTACAGAATGAAAATGAAAGAGCGGATGTCATGACACCACCAGTCTGAGAAACCTTATTCACCGATGGATTCTTTGAAAAGTCGTTGTCAACAAAACATTTCTGAAGAACAGCTTATTGAAATCGGCAGATTATTTAAGTTACTGAAACCTTGTAGGCCTATAATATATGTATATATATATATATATATATATATATATATATATACTGTTTGCCACAAACATTTGAATGGGAGATAAACGTCATAAGATAAAAATTAAGTAATATAAATACCTAAAGCATAACATATAATCACCTAAAAATATATAGAAAGCATTTTTTACCAGTAAAAAGTAAAATAACAAAGTTTGATGCAACGTGTTATATGCTTTCAACAAAGGTTATGTGTCTTCACACAGAGCATGAAAATCGGCTAATAATATTTTGTGTTTATTGTACAGTTGTGGGTTTTATATCTCAGTAGATTTTGGTCCAATGAGATTTCACAGTGGGCGGGGCTATCCACTTTTACACTGCAGAGATAAAAAAACAAGCGACTGACAAAATGTCTTTTGTTGTGGCTAGAACAAGTTTTTATTGCTTGTCATTTTCAAGTCTGGTTGGGCATGGTGTAAAAGCATTAAAGGCTTAGTTCACCCAAAAATGAAAATGATGTCATTAATGACACCCTCACGTCGTTCCAAGTCCGTAAGATCTCCATTTATCTTCGGAACACACTTTAAGATATTTTAGATTTAGTCCGAGAGTTTTCTGTCCCTCCATTGAAAATGTATGTACGATATACTGTCCTTGTCCAGAAAGAAAATGAAGACATCAACAAAGTAGTCCATGTGATATCAGTGGGTTAGTTAAAATGTTTTGAAGCATCGAAAATACATTTTTTTCTAAAAATAACAAAAACTACGACTTTATTCAGCATTGTATTGTCTTCCGGGAACCGAATGTATTTTCGATGCTTTAAAACATTTTGGCTTGGAACAAAATGAGGGTGAGTCATTAATGACATCATTTTCATTTTGGGGTGAACTACCCTTTTATAAATTCTGTCTGTCTCCCTCTGTCTGTCTGTATTTCACATTCACACATGCTTCAATAGGTGTATGCTGTGGTGTTTGTAAATCAATGGAGCAGCGTGTAATATCTCTGACTGGTAATGATCGATCACTGTGGTCTTGTTATGTTGCATTAGTTTGAGACCAACCGCTGACTGGCACTTTCAAACTAATCTGGTCTACTGGGAGGTCTTCATCCTTTCAACTTTCATCCTATTGATTGAGCCCATTTATGCACATGCGTTCATTAGTGAAAATGTTGGCTACTCAAATTGTGAATATACCACTCATTTGCATATAATTGTTTTAAATTAGTTTTTTTTAACCCTCAGAGAATTAATATATGAACAATAAAATAGGTAGACAAAATGTCATTAAGAATTTTGAATTATTTTAAACTATTGAGCTGCTCTGCTTGTCTGTCAATGTTACTCAGATAATCCCACAGCTGAATTTGAGTGTGACATTAGCATGTTGCTAAGCTAACATCAAAACAAGACAGCTAACTTGGTTTTAGAACAAAACCATTATGTAGCATGCACCCTCTATAATTTTTTTTTGCTCTCCATGCTCTTTGTGCAAACCCAGTGAAATCACCACTTGAAGAATGAAAAGCAGAGACAAAAAAAACAAAAACAAATAAAAAATGAAAATGAGGGTCTCTCTCTCCCACTCTTAAGATGCACTCACTCTTATCACACCATATAGCTTGAATCATACCTCCTTCTTCTCACATTACGTAATAATCACATCATTTATTAACTTATTTATTTCAAAACATTCTCATCCTAGGGCATCATATAATGACGTTTTTGACCATGCGTAGACATCCAACGTACATGGCACCCTTTAGCGTCAATAAAACACGCTTCGGTTATGGGTAGGTTTAGGTCTGGGGTAGGGTTAGGGTTAGACCACTAGGAGGTGCCTTCTGGCCCATAAATATCTGCGTCTCATATTGACGCTAAAGGGTGCCATGTGCGTTGGATGTATACGCATTGCCAAAAGCGTCAGTGAAGCGACCCCAAGGGATGAGAAAGGGCTGTTTATTTAGGCTATTTATTATTTAAATATCTATTTTTTTCTTTATTTACATATGTATTGCGTTATCTATCTATCTATCTTTTTATTTGTCTGTTTGTTCATTCATTCATTCATTCATTCATTCAGTGTAATATGCATGATACAGTCAGCTATATTCTGTGTAAAATAACAAAAAATAAGTTCTGGAAAGTGACGTTATCATTTATCTGCTTACAGTAATGTTTTTTTCTACACTGCACTTCTGAATATATTGTTCTGTTATGAAATTCTAGATGGCACAGCCTGATGGGTCCGCAGCTGATGAAATTTACAGCCTTAACTACCTAGCACAAGCTGTTTTTGGTTCATGTTGCGACTGCAGCCAATGAGCTGCTGCTCAACATTTAAATGGCTGGTTGTGGTTCCCATTCAGTATTTGCGGAGCGCTTTTAGAGTTCGATTAAAATCCTCCATCTCCCTAGCTCCACCTGTATAGATCTGCTATGAGTAATTCAGGTTTTTTTTTTACATTTACATTCATTCATTCATTTAGCAGACGCTTTTATCCAAAGTGACTTACAAATGAGAACAATAGAAGCAGTTGAACTAACAAGAGGACAGCAATATGCAGGTGCTATGACCTTTCCCAGTATAATCTAATAAGGCAGTACATATACTTTTATTTTTTTTTTATATATTTTTAAAAAAAATAGATATAGAATAGAAGAAAAAGTGTTAGTATTAATGGATCAAGTGTTGCTGAAAAAGATGCACCTTCAGCTGTTTCTTGAAAATGGCCACAGACTCAGTAGCTCTGGTTGAGTTATGCTGATCATTCCACCAACAGGGAACAGACCAGGAAAAGGTCAGAGAAAGAGATTTTGTGCCTCTTTAAGATGGCACCACCAGACGGCGTTCACATGCAGAGCGCAAGTTTCTGGAGGGCACGTAAGTCTGAAGTAATGAGTTTAGGTAAGAGGGAGCAGAGCCTGTGGTTGTTCTGTAGGCAAACGTCAGTGACAGTAATTTTGACGTGAGCAGCAACTGGCAACCAGTTTTGTGAGGAGAGGAGTGACGTGTGCTTTCTTCAACTCATTAAAGACCACTCTGACTGCATCATTTTGGATTAGTTGCAGAGGTTTGATTTTCAAGCTGGAAGACCTGACAGGAGAGCATTACAATAGTGCAGTCTGGATAGAACAAGTCATTAGACAAGGAGTTGTTTAGCATGCTCTGATAGGGAGGGCCTGATCCTCCTAATGTTGTGCAAGGCAAATCTGCAGGATGGGCAGTTCTGGCAATATGGTCTGTGAAGTTCAATTGATCATCAATCACATCTCCAAGGTTCCTGGCTGACCTTAATGGAGTTATGGATGACAAACTCTAGCTGAATGGGGAAGTTGTGGTGTTGTGTTGGGTTGACCACAAGCAGCTCTGTCTTCGCAAGGTTTAGTTGAAGGTAGAGGCCCTTTTTTCAGCCAGAAATGTCTGTCAGTCAGGCTAAGATACGAGCAGCTACCGGATTATCAGGCTAGAATGAGAGGTAGAGTTGTGTGTCATCAGTGTAGCAGTGATAGGGAAAGCCATGTTTCTGAAACTCAGATCCTAGTTATGTCATGTACAGGGAGAAGAGAAGTTGTCCAAGTAGTGCTGTCAAACGATTAAAATATTTAATCACGATTAATCGGATTAATGTCATAGTTAACTCGCAATTAACTGCAATTAATCGCACATTTTTAATCTATTCTAAATGTGTCTTGATTTCTTTTTGTCCCATTATTTTTTCTCATTTTAATGCTCTTATCAACATGGAAAAGTGGATCGGCTTGCTTTGTGCAAATGTTTTTTTTTATTGAAAACAACATGGACAATTCTGTGTCCAATTTCACACTCACTCAACACTCTACATTCTCACTTGGAGCAAATATTCTCTCACACAATGTAACACGTCCATCAATAAAAGGGTGAAAGAAATCCTGACGAGGTCCTGATATTGATGAGGGGGTGGAAAATTCGCATCAGCTGTGTGTGTGCTTGACCATCAAGTGGTATTTCAGAGTGGATGTGCTGCGATGATGATAGCTCATTTCACAATGACAAAACACCCAGATCCCTTTGGTCTTGTCAATGGAACCATTTGGCAACTTTTTCAAACTTTCCATTCAGAATCATATTGGCATCCATTTCGGCATCTCGCGCTCGTCATCCACTCAAAACGTAAGGTTAACCTACTATTTGGCCGGCTCGCAAGCCCAAACAAATGTGTGCGGCGTGCCTGTTGTTTTGTTTCTGGTCTAATGGGCCTTTCACACAGGACGCGGAATGTGCTGCGCTATGAAACCCATTCAATGGCTTGCGTCACGCTACGACCAAAGCGCAAATGCAGCACGTAAAAGCCAATTTATACTTCTGTGTCAAGGGTACGCCGTAGCGTACGGTGTAGGCTACGCACGTAGGAGACGTCGTCGTGAGCATTTATACTGCGTTCAGGTCTTGGTTGCTCTGCAGTACTGCTCCGAAATGCTAGTTGGCGGCGGAGGGTTTTAATGTTCCACTGTGTTTAGATTCCTCGGGGCTAGGTTACTGCAAGCAATGGTGACTCAAAGAGAGCGGATCATGTTGGAGTTGGAGTTTATTGAGGTGGAGAAACAGTTAATTTTAGTGAAATTACTAATACTAAAAGGCAGAAACGAGAGAAAACGTCGGAGGAGATGGTACGTGCGGAAATGAGTAGGAGGAAATGCGATGATACCAAGCCGACCAATCACAGATTTTGCGGCCCGCATCGTCGCAACGTATAGTTACATTTTTGAGGAGGTGCACGTCAGGCTACGGCGAAGGGTACGCGGTATGGTACGCGTCTGTGCGTATGCTACGCTGTACCTACTGCGTGCACCCTACGCAAAAGTATAAATTAGCCATAAAGCCTTGTGTATACTCCACGCGTCCGCAAGAACGCGAAGGTCGCGCAGCAAAAATGACGTCATTGCGGTGTGGGCGGTCGTGCGCGTTGGGTGTGCAAAACCCCATATCGCCTGGTGGTGTGCACAGCACTTTTTATAACATTGTGCACGGCACTGCATTCAAAGAAGAACGAGGGCTGATCTCATCCTAATATACATTCATCTGTGTGTGTGTGTGTGTGTGTGTGTGATATATTATGGGTTTTGAAAATGTATAAATGCAGAATGTTTTCTGTGATCGGTAGGTTTATTGGTGGGATGGGTGATAAAATATACAGTTTGTACAAATCATTATGGCTAAGGAAAGTCCCCATAAAACATGAAAACACAACCTCTCTCTCTCTGTGTGTGTGTGTGTGACGAGAGCAATCTCCTCTCATAACAAAGAGAACAAGTCTCCATTGTCTTTTCCGTATGGGCTACAGGCTTTTATATTTGAAATAGCAGTGTGTGTGTGTGTGTGTGTGTGTGTGTTCCTCATGGCATGCTTTATTCAAGCAGCACTCAAGCTGATGAACACAATTTTCCTCTATCCTCTCTCACTTCCCCTCCCTCCCTCACTCACACACACACATGCAGGTATATGATGACAACATGGACAATGCTGAATGTGTGTGTCGAGTTTAACAGCCTGTAGCGGTAAGATAGGACGACATATCTGCTGTCCGACCCAGAACATTCCTGTAATCAAAGAATGACGGTGAACTGGGACACTTCATACATACACACACAGTAAAAACTCTGCATATCCGTATTGTGTGTTCGGGGGGATATTTGGGTGTGTGAGTCTCATCCAGCTTGTGGGAGTGTGTGGGAACCTGTCACAATAATCGGAAAAGTGGTGTAACGTTGCACCTAACTGCTGTGTTGTTAAGTAACGCACACACACACTCTCTCTCACACAAATGCACAGTCACTTAAAACCCCAAACACACACTTTCACCCCAGACCCTTCAGGTAGAGCGCCAGTGTCACATTACAGTGTCTGTGAGAAAACACTCACTAAAGCTGTTTACAGTGCCGAGCTTTGGTTTACTGTGATAAAGAGACTGATAAAGCTCTCTCATCTGATGCCATCACAGAAGGGGTTTCAAACAATTCATTGGATTTTAGGATTTTATAAGTGCTTGAGTGAAGTTTAGAGGGGTTCAAACTCCTTTTTTTAAAGCTAGAACCCACATATATAACATGTGGACATGAAATATGACAGATTTTTTATTTAGTATTTAATATTTTTAAATTATTATTATTATCATTGTTATATTATTATATTGGATTGGCATTTGTATTAGACTTATGCTAAGTTTTAAAAAAAAAACGAACATAGACGTGAGTGTGAGGAACACATTGTAACTTTGCTTTTTGATGATTCTATAGAAATAAAATCTACCTGGCTTGGAAACTTCACACTTCAAGCTTTTAAAACTACTTTTTGGTGAGGCTTTCAACATCAAATTTTGTCTTGACAGGCTTTTTTTATAGTTGAATTTGTAGAAAAATCAAATACTCAGTTATGACTGTTACTTCAGTCCAGTAACTGAATATGGGGGTTCAAATGACGTCCAATAGACATGAGTGAATGTTTATCTATCTTCATTTTTTAGGGTTAGATGATATGTGCCTGACATATTCTTGACTTTTACACAAAACATCATTGTTCTCTTTAATACTGTAAACAGGGCTTAAAACTTTAAGAGTTCATTTTGAACGACAGGTCTGTTAAATGTGTTTATATGTGAGTGACTATAAACATGAGGGTTTAGGTGTGTTGTCGAGGGCAGATGGATCATAGTCCCTGTAGAAGTGCACACACAGTGTGTCATACACTCGTATTGTTATGCTAATGCACATACAGCATATACCACCATCTAAGGTTGGCATGTTAACCATCTCATTATTTGTTTTGTTTATATGACTTCTGACCTCAGAAAGAGACCAATTATGACACATGGCTTATGTGCAGCTATAGTGTTAAAAAACAAGTAAATTGTGTGTGTGAGTGAGTGTAAATTTAAGAAACTGCAGGCTGCTAAAGCAACAGTATACTGTTAAGTCTCATTGTCCACAAACATGCTGTAGACAAATGCAGTTGTCATTCCTCTCTGTGTTTATTCATTGTACACACAGAGTTATTTACGAGATAATTAGTGACAACTAAACTTTCATCAAATACACATGGTGTGACCGTGTGTATAGAACATTAAGTAACGTACCAGCCCTTGAACTGAGAAACACGGCATCAAAGTTTATTGATTGAGAATTAAATAGCCTAAGACATTCAATAAAAATTTGAATATTTTATTTAAAAAAAAAATCGAAATATTTTATTTAAAAATGATTTAAATAAAAGTGTTTTAAGGCTTGTCATGGCTCTTTTCCAAGAACTTTTAGGTTTGCATAACACTGGCATCTTAAATGCAGTTAATTCAGTTCTTGTTCAATGCAAATTAGATTAATTATAAACTGCTTTTGCAACTTCGGCCTCATATTCCCATTGATTTCTTCTCAATGTACCCTTTCCATATTTTAGTTGAGGCATCTGTCACAGGTCAGATCTTAAGAAGTCAAAATATTGCTATCCAGCATTGCGAATCACACACACAGAATGATTATTTTATGTAATTCACTCCCACATTTAAATGCATTTCCCACTCCCAAAACTTTGCAGTGTGTACGTCGTGTTTGTTACCTCTACTTCTGTCTACACCCACATTTGCATTTGCTATTGTGTAGTTTCCATCATCTCTCTGTCTAAAGCTGACTGAAGTGTGACTAAACACATTTCCATAAGTCTCATCTCTCCACCGCACATAATCTTCCTCTGCCTCTCTGGCTTTCAGTTCATTTTAGCTTCTTTGTTTGTGAATGTTCAGTATTCATTGTAATCAGAATATCGAGATCTTCACACATTTGTGATCTATCTTTGATAGCAGTGGTCCTCAGAGCTTTAACTGTTTACAGTGGTGAAGGAGATTTTATTTGGATCAGGTACCGTTTAGATAATGTCTCACTGTGCTGCTAGAATTTTCATAAAATATGCATTTGTGCTATAAACACCACACATAACAGTGGATGATGGAGGCGATGGCAACATGTGTGTATTTTCCTGATTAAGTAAAACATAGAGGTCTCTTAAATGGATGGTTCACTGACTTTTTTTCTGTGATAAAATGAAATTACATAAAAGGAAATAATTTGAAGAATGTTGGTAACCGAACAGTTTGGGTCCATTTGACTTCTACAGCAAGAACAAAAATAACATAACAAAATATTCAAACTATCTTCTTTTATGTTCCACAAAAGAAAGTCTGTGGTTTGGAAATGCTTTTTTTGGGTGAACTATCCTTTAAAGCTGCAGAGTGTAATCTCAGAGCCACTACACTCTAAAAAATGCTGGGTTGTTTTAACCCAACTTTGGGTCAAATATGGACTAACCCAGCCGTTGGGTTAAATTTTTACATTACATTTTTAACCCAACATTTCGGGTTTGTCCATATTTGACCCAAAATTGGGTTAAAACAACCCAGCATTTTTTAGAGTGTAGTGGCACCAAAAAATATCTGCATCCGAAATCACATTCTCTCAGAGTAGATTCTTCTGGCATTCACAAGGCCTCGTGAGAAATGGCTACAGGGGATAGTAAAGTGTCTTTTGGATATGCACTTCAGAATCTCACCACAAGTAGTAAGTCATCCAGGTACTTTTCTTCCTCTGTTTTATGAGTATGGATTTTTCAGACATGCTTCTTTTTTTGTTGTTGCCTACTGTGTATGCACACTCAGGAGCAGCAAAAGCCGGTTTTCAAACAGGTTTCCCAAAAATGCCCTTAGTCTTCCACTTTTCAGAAAAACAGCTAACATCTCAAACATTACACACAGTAGCTTTATGGTAAAATCTTCATAATGGTCCTCTTCATAAAATGCCTGCTCCATATTGGCAACGCCATTTGCCACCATTGTCTACACTTTCACCGTTATGCCGATGATGTTCAGCTTTAGGCTTCGTATCTCCACCAAATCCATCACCTCGGTCACCCACTCTGCTATCTCCAACTGCCTCAGTGATATTAAATCCTGGATGCATACCAATTTCCTTCAACTTAACTGTGAATAAACAGATATGATCATCATCGCTCCCAAATCCATCACTAAAACCACACAGTTTGTCCCTCACTGCTGATAACTCCACCCTCTCTCCTTCCCTTCTCAGTCACAAACATGGAGTCATCTTTCACAATAACTTCTCCTTTGAACCGCTTATAAAACAAATCACCAGAACTGCCTTTTTTCACTTCAAAAACATTGCCTGTCTCCGTCCTTTGCTCTCTTTCTCCGCTACTGAAACCCTCATCCACGCCTTAGCATCTTGCACGGCACAACACTGAAAAGCTTAAACAAATTCCAATACATTCAGAACTCTGCTGCTCGTCTACTCACCCAGACCCGCACACGTAATCACATTACTCCAGTCCTTAAAGGTGCCATCTGTCAAAAAAATCAAATCATACTCCATACCAGATGGGGGCAGTATACCTCCAGAAAGAGAGTCGCACTCTCACGTCTCCAAACAGGAGCGAGCGCTGTTTTTCTCTCTCTCCCCAGCGCATATTGATCAAATCAATTGACACGATAGGTTGGAAGACCGCAGTTTCAGATGGAGCATTTGGAGATTTTTATAGATTAGAGACTCAATGAACAACATCTCAACACTAAATTATAAAGGCTGTATCATAGACGCCTGTCTCAAATACAAGCCGGTGCGTTTCGACGATATGGGAAAATAAAAGCAAAGGCTATTATTTGAAGTTTTACGGTATTCATTTTGTTCATATTACACTTTTATTGTTAGTTTGAATTAATTTGACAGATAGCATTCGCTGATGTTGACCGACATCAATTTCAATATCGACATCACACATCAATTTTGTCACGCACAGAAAAGGACAAGGAGACCGACATACAAGACAGAGCAGGTTAGGTGAGATATATAAAAAAAATCTCAGCTCTCAGATTCTGTCAATTTTATTACGCAATCCAAACAATAAATACCGGTTTGGCGCTTGTACATGTTACACGACAGATCCCTAGCGCACGTGAACCGATCATCTCTACTAGCTAATGAAAAAAGAACATGAACACTGTTGAAAGATACAGTATGCTACAACTTACCAAAATGTATTCCGATATCATGCATTATATCGACCAATCATTTTTTTGAACTCTTCCCTGAACTGAAATGTAGTAGTGGGCTGTACTTTCCACACGATTGACATCAGGTTTAAGTACACCCACAAGCCGTGCGAGTTACTCGTGTTTTGCATTTTGGCTGGTGGTTATGTTGCCCGCCCGCATACCGCCTCCCATGGCCGAAACTGGTATTATGACGCCTGCCAGGCCGGGACTAGTAATTTAGCATGCTAATTCAGGTTATCATCTCTTCAGAACTATAACTTGTAAACATTTTTATTGACATCATCAACCTTATTTCTTCTCATTCTTTTGATGTGTGTAGCTCATTTTTTGGGATATTTTAACCTCAATTCTTACACATGGCACCTTTCAAGAACATCCGCTGGCTCCCACAACAAATTCATTTACATTTACATTTATTAATTTAGCTGACACTTTCATCCAAAGCAACTTACAATTGCTATATATGTCAGAGGTCGCACACCTCTGGAGCAACTAGGGCTTAAGTGTCTTGCTCAGGGACACATTGGTGTCTCACAGTGGATTCGATCCTGGGCCTCTCACACCAAATGTGTCTTATCCACTGCGCCATCACCACCCACATGAATTCAATTCAAAATCCTTCTCCTTACATATAAAACACGTTATAACCAGGCCCCTTCTTAGCTCACCGACCTGCTCCACTGCCACAATCCATCTAGATGCCTCCGCTCTTCTGATACAAACCTCTTGACTCTATCTCCCAGGACCAAACACCGAACCTCGGGTGAGACAGCCTTCTCTGTCGCTGCCCCCTACCTCTGGAACTCTTTACCCCTAAACACTCTGAGACTGCACTGACCTTCTAAAATTCCAAACCTTGACAAAAACACATCTTTTTAAAATTGTGTTTAATGTTTAAATTAATCCTGTCTGTTTTTAGTGTTTCTTACGTTCTATGGTCTTAAGATTTTCTGTAATGTGTCTTTGAGTACTAAGAAAAGCGATTGTGAATTAGATGTATTATTATTATTATTAAAATAAGACAACGGTGAGGCAATATAATCAATGTAAATGGTAATTTACACATTTGCTCCTGACATGTATACTCCATAAGCCTATAAAATGTATTTATTTATCAGGAAAAAGAGAAGCTCATCTTTAAGAAAGCTCTGAATGATGGAGATGATGACAATAACTGTGATAAATCACATGATACTTGATGTTTTGGAAGCATGATGATTGTTTTGATTCGGATGACTGTGCTGTTTTGGATGTTGTCTATGATCCTACGCCAACAGACAGGACAGAAGGATCCTCTTACAAGACAGCCGGTCACTTAACAGCAAGATTAACCAACAATCTACCTGCAAACAATCCCAAACCCAAGTTTAAAAAGATTAAACAACATCTGTAGTACTTCTCTGTCAAACATGGATGAAAGGAGAGTTGGAGAACCTGAAGAGGTAAAACTGAAGAGAAGAAAAAGACTCAGGGATTTAAATGTAAAAAATACATACATTTTGTTTTGCCCACAAACCTTTACTCTTTATAAAAGTGCAACATTATGAGCTGATGATGAGCAACACAAACACCCATCACACACACGTTATGTTGTTTGAAAGAACGGATCAAAATATCATTCACATACATTCAACAAAGTAACAACGACTTTTTTTTTTTTCAAAAATGCGCTTGCATAGCATATAGGCTTGCATAGCATATAGGCTTGCATAGCATTAGCATGCCATTAAACTAAAACTTATAATCTTAAATTTATTTTTTCCCTAGTAAATTATAAGCAGAAAGACAGTGTTATTTTAGCATTATTAATACACTTTTATATATTTTTTTAAATTTAATTTTGTTATGTACTTTTGTAATTTCTATTAGTTTTTTTTTGTTTTTTTTTTATTTCTATTTAGCTTTAATTTAATTTAATTTGTATTAATATTAGTACCTCAACTTTTTTTTGCCAGTATTTCAATTAAAAAAAAAAGATTTTACAATTGTTTTAGTTAACAATAACAATATGTGGAAACAGAATCACAAACTCCTCCTTGTTCGTAGTGCAGGAGGCATGTGGGATATTTTAGCTGAAAAAGCATGCAAAAAATTCACTTTTTAAAACTTCACCAAGAAATACACTTGGCACTTTTCATTCTGTTTTAAATGTACTATGAATTGATGCAATTCTAATATCTTTGTTTGTCTTCAGCGCACTTATTTTCACCTTCCTGCGATTTTTTTTCTTAGGGGGGAAATCTTCATACAGGTTAACAGTCAGCATCTGCTTTAGGTGAGATCAAAGGTTAGATGTGGATATGCATATGGTTGGACTCACAGCACACAAACACAAAACTGACATGTTTATGGACCGGAGAAATTGACACAGTACTAAAGATCAGAACAAAGGACCCTGGGAAAGTTCAGAGGTCACTGACAGCTGTCGCTGCTCACATTAACACCTCGATCCTGATCGGACACGGTGGTCTCCTCGGGCACAGGTACAGGAAGAAAGTCTGTCATCGGATAGGTCAACTGTACAAAAGAGACAAACCTAAAGGCAGTTAGGGATGGGACGTCTGATTCATCTCAAATTGGAATCTGTTCAAAAAATGTCATTGTCACATTTCCCTGATCCATTTATTAACTCTTTTCTTTAATGCACACACAATAGTCTCTGATTTTTACACTTGCTGGGTAAATCATGTTCCACGTGTCTCCGTTCACTACTGCATGATCACACACAAATACACTCACACATTGTTGGGTCACATTGCCCTGATTCAGGCAGGAAATGACAGAAACGTTATGATGGGAAAATGTAAAATACATGTCAATCAATTTGACAAGCCTGTGACAGAATGCAAATGAAAGAGGCTGTCCTCACATTCGTGTGCATGTGTGTGTGGTGCATTTGGGCCTTTGGTAAAAAAAAAAAAACCTATTCCAAGCTGAGTCAGTGTTTGTAATTGTGTTTGTGTTTAAATTGATATTGAGCGAAATGTTCTCTTGCAGAGGCTCAAACAACATGATGCTCAGCTTTCAGTATCTAACCTCATCGCAAGACAAAAAGAAAGATAAAGCTATTGAGGTGAGCCCGCCACAGACACTGAGAGAGAAAGAGAGAGAGAACAGAAAGGTTAATGATCTAAAACACATTGGGACTCAAACAAGCTGACAAAGGCAAAAAATGGACAGGTGCTGGAAAATAAGTGAACATAAAGAAACAAATTGCACAGAAAATGCTCAATCTTTCCCACATTCTCTCTCTCTCTGTATTGATCTTTTTCTTTTGATTGATGAAGTCAAGCAGAGATGATAAACAGATGCTGATGGTTTTCTCTGTTAGCACAGCTCTGACTGCGATGCTAACATACTTTACACAGCAGAATAAGAATTTTGACAGAGAGGGATGGGTGAAGATGCATTTTAAGAGTGTGGAATAGAGACAGATCATTCTGAAACCAAACGTTTCTGAAATTCTGGGAATTGGATTTTGAAAGCTCAGCTGAACTCATCTCTCTGATATTCTCAGTGATGAGAGTTCTCAACAATTGAGTGAAAATAAATATTTTTTTCAATAAGATTTGAGCTAAAGAATGAATATTTATGATAACATGTTTATCAGATTTTCAAGTAGATTCAAGCAGAAGGGAGCTCTTGCTTGCCTGCATTATCAAGATGGCCGCCAAACAATCTTAAGGCCTCGCTATACTGGTGAAGATCTTTTTAATACTTCACTTAAGGGTGAAAAAGAAGCTTGAAATACCTTTTCAGCAGTGTATTGTTAGCAAACATCCTTATGCCACCCACGCTGCAGAGATCAGTGTTTAGATGAATATGTAAAGCATCTGATCAGCGATGTGAATACCTGTGTGTATACACAAGCTGTGCAATTCAAATCTCCAGTAAAGTCGAGTCAAGTAATGTTTATTTATATGCCACTTTAACCCCTTAACCTCCATTTCCATATGTGGTTTGTGTGATCTGAACCCTTTTTTCCACAATTTTCATAAAATTTATGAAGTTGACATACTATTCAGAAGTAGTATAGGAAGTTTGGCAGGAAACACATAAAAATAACATGTATAATAATAATAATAAATAATAATTCATTACATTTGTATAGTGCTTTTCTCAGCACTCAATGCGCTTTACATAAAAAAGGGGAAATCTCCTCAACCACCACCAATGTGCAGCATGCACCTGGATAATGCGACGGCAGCCATATTGCGCCAGAACACCCACCACACACCAGCTTATTGGTGGAGAGGAGACACAGTGATGAAGTCAATTTGTATATATATATTTAACTGACGCTAAAGGGCTCCTAAAGTGTCAAATATTGAAGCATGGTCAAAGGTGACGCCTTGGGGTGAGAATGTGTTGCATATATATATATGAGTATGATAGGGAGGTCATGATGGACACTGGGCAAATCTGGCCAGGATGTCAGAGAAATATCCCTACTCTTTCGAAAGACATTCTGAGATTTTTTTGTGACCACAGAGAGTCGGTTTAATGTCTCATCCGAAGGTGCTCTTTGACAGTATAGTGTCCCTGTTAGCATCGACAGTGAAGGACGAGAGAGGACCAGGCCTGGACATTTATGTTATGTTTTGTTTATCTGTGTGCGGCAGTCGTCTGCGAGAGGCTGGCGCTTTTACTTTAATTTAGTGTTTTGGTTATTTTTATATTTCCCGCCTCCTCCTTCCCTTAACAGCGAACTGTTACGACATTTTCAAAAAAGACTTAATTTCATATGATTTATAAGGTGTTTTCCTCTTGGGGACATAAAAAATGTGAATACATTTGGGAAGACAAATACCAGGACACACACAGTGTGTTGAGTGCTCAGTTAACGATGAAGATATGTCAGTGGTAGACTTTCTTCTAAACATTTCAACTGCCAAGTGTACAAAATCAAAATGTCTTCCTAAATAATCCATCTGCAACATCAAACCAGGTCTTGCAGGTCTGAATGTGAAACCACAGCAGAACACATTTGTCAATAGCATACAGGCCTCAGGATAGGGAAAATGATTTCTCAAATGGCTAAACCCAAACAAAGGGAAGTTTTGTCAATTAGTAAATGGAGTAAAAATGGAGTTAGAGGAGGTCTGATCGATCATTCCCTGAGCATACACAGAAAATCATCCAGAAACAGAGCAAGAAAACAGAGCTGACTAGAACTTCAGAAAATTATTTTGCAGAAACAATTGGGACCGCAGCATTAAGCGGAGGACAGTGCAGGGGCCAAAATATAGTGATTCTTTTGAGGCAAGAGGAAATAAAAAGGCTGAACCATCTGAACAGTAAATTAAAGGATAAAGAAAGGACATGTGTCACTTTTCAAGCCACTGAATGTCAAATGACTTAATGAACAGCCATCAGGGACCACCATCAGGAAATATTAAACCTTTTCTGTCAGGATCATCTCAACAATGGCCTCATCAGATAAAGCTGAACTTGCTTCATGTCTGAACATCAACACCCCCAGAATCTCAGTGGAATGAATAATCACATTTTCATAATCCATAATATAGTGTTTTCCAACGATCCCAGATCTCATCAGTATCTCATTATAATGTCTCCATTGTCTCGTTGGAGAGTCGAGCGGCGTCTCGCTTGCACCATCTCAACTGAAAATATCAGAGATTCCCTGATGGCTCTAAGAGTGTTTTGTGCATGTGGAGAACTGTGTTATTTTGTTGAGCAGTGTAATTCTTTAAACCAATTACTCTAGATGCTCGACGACATGCAAGTGAAGTGAGAGAATCATCGAGACGGCTTCTTTTGTCTTTTGTAAGTTTAATAAAGAACTCCGTCTCGTCTTCTGCCCAAACATACCGGGCCATCTTTAATGAATGACCTGTAAATGTGAAAAAAGTGCATAATATTAGTTTTTCGAATTGCCTAAAAAAAAAAAAAAACGTATGCGAGCGTAATTTATTTTATTTATTTATTTATTTTTTTTTGCGATATATTGGTGTTTTTGTGAAATTGAATTGTTTCCATTGGGTGTATTTAATTCACACTTTTAATTTGCGCAACTTGAAGGGTAATGGAAACGCAGCTACTTTCAGTGTTCAGAATGAAATGCTAGCATGACTCCACTGCCTATATCATAAAACAGTATATTAGTGTGTTTCAACATGTTTAATGTAGTAAATGTGTGCGAAAATGTCCCTTTACAAAAATATTTTAAACATCATCGCATTTGTACGAATGACCTGCCCCTGACCCTGCCTCTTAACCTACTCACTGAGGTTTAGACAAATCGTATGAATTTCCACCTCATACTTACTCATTTGAACTTGTACGAATTGGCCATGAGATAGTGTTGGATAATCTACATTCATTTTGAGGTGGTAGGGTTATAGTTTCTATAGCTATTATAGCAAAGCTATTTTGCTGATTAAAGTGTCCAGAGTTTTCATTCAACTGTTTAGAATTAGAATTAGAGCTGAATCATACTTGTGAGTTGTTCCTTGCAATAAAACAGTAAAATGGTTGGGTTTCAGTCTGAGACAAACAGACAGTTACTGTAAAACAGTAAAGGTAAACGTCAACACACAAAGAACAAAACGGTGTTGGATGAAGTACTTGCCTAAAATAATTTAAAATACTTTCACAAATAACTTTCCCCAACACTGTATATATATAGGCTTATATACTGGTACACACATACATAATAAGAGTAGTATGGAAGTATGCTACACTGTTCCGCACATTACCACAGTTGATCTGGGGTGAACTGATTTGATCTTCTTGACAATCATCATGAACGAATGGCAGAGGCCATTTGGCTGAATTACACATGACAGATGAGAGAGTCTTTGATTTCACAAAGAGGTGGAGGGCAAGAGTGGGAGAGAATAATATTACTCAAGAGAAGAGAACAGACCTTCAAGACATTAAGAGGCAGGAAATAGCCTCACTCTGTCCTGTCAGGATCTTTAGAGGCTGACCCTTAAAGTGACTAAAAACAACCCCTCAAGACACTGCTGTTTGACCCATTTCAGAAAGTCTTGATGGTGTAAACGAACTAAATGAAAGGAATAAAAGATTGAATCACACGCACACATAATGTCTGGGCAGGTGCCCTCAGCTCTCTCTGGGTGAGTTTAATAGCACATATCCCCCGATAGGACCTTGCAAAGTCAACTTCTGAGGGAATTCTGCCATCTCAAGACATATTTCAGGTCATATAATGTTCAGTCTGAAAGCCACTTCACACAGCACAGGGAACAAGTGTACATCGATAACAATACACAGGAACTGGAGAGAGAAAGTACACAAAATGCAATTGTTAAAATACCATTATGAGGACCATGGGGTATGTATAGCATTTATGAAGACACATACATAATATAAGTTAATCATTTTTTTATTTTTATTTTTAATTTTAATTCATAAAAGCACCACAAAATTAATTTATCAGTAGTAAATTTGAGGGAAAATTACAAATGAGTATGATTAAAAATAGGCTATACTTTTACATTATGCACATGGAGGTATTCACTCATACATGTGTGTGTCATCTTACATGAAACTCATGAGTGAATAGGGATCAGTAAACAGAGACACTGAACACTGCTTCTGTCCCACTCCTTCCTGCATTTTATATTCCAATCATACACAAACACTCAGTGTCCACGTGGGTCGCCATTACATTCAACCTGAAAAGCCTATTTGATCAGTCTCCACACATTTCTGATGTCTGATGTATTTATCCCCCTCCCCTCTTTTTTACCTTCAAAAATCACTCTTGTGCATTTTAGCTCTTCGGGATTTTGTGTTTCAGCTGTGTATTTCTCAGAGAAGGTAAATCAGAGAGAGTATATTATAGGACTGTGTATGTTTAACTTTGCTCTTTGCTGCATACGCATGTACACACACACACAACAAACAACCGCTAACAGCACAGCAGCGATACACAAAGAGCCTGCTGGAAGTAACCTATGCAGCCAGCATGTTAATGTCATCCAGCGTTAAGGAGTCGTGTACGTGCGTGTGTGTGTTGGTAAGAGTGTGTGAGTGTGTTTGCTCCTCAGCGTCATGACAAACAGAGGGCAGGAAGCCGCCCAGTGGCCATGTTAGATGTGCTGTTCTCCTTAGAATCGGAGAATACCTGCCGATCGCCCCCCACGGCGCTAATAAACCCTGTGACCTGCTGCTTTGCTCATTTCTGCTTGTACACTTTTTAATATGTATGCTGCCATTAAACATTAATGGCTGGAGTCAACTTTACGACAGAAGCTCCAATCAAATTCAACTTACTTAACTTTCTCTCATAAAGTTGCTATTTGTTTCACTGCGGCCTCATTATTCTGCGATTTACAGTCCACCAACATGATGCAGAGAGGTTTCTGTGTGGGTTTGGTTGGTCTATTTATGGAAATCTTCCAGCGTTAAATTCATGAAATGTGTGTGTGTGTGTGTAACAGTGATGTTTCATTTATCTTTCCCTCTATGACAGCAATGGGAACCAGAGCACAGCAGAAGTGAGGTCACCTTCCCATCTGAAACAACAAGGACATGTTTGTTGGGGGAGGAGATTCACAGGAAGTGTGTGTTAAGCGTTGAGGTCCCTCTGGATAACTGGTCCTGTTCTCACGGGGGTCTTAATAGAGTCTCGGGGGAGCGCATCCTGATCCGTTTACCTCGTGTTGTCTCTCGGATACCCTCTCTCTTTCTCTCACTCTGATGTGACAGATGCGACAGGTAAGAGAGATTGACGGCGGCGAGTAACACGGAGAGTGTCTGTGTTCACGCACGTTCCCAGAATCCTGCTGGGTTCTGAGTGGCAGGTCAGCTCCTGTTAGCTCCTGCGTCCTGCTGAACAAACAAACTTTTATAGGGTCGCAAACAACCTCCCTCACACTAACACATGAGTAAACATATTTGACCCCTCTTGAGTACCGTGTGAATAAAGGAATGTCCGCTCACACACATACATACGTTTACCTAGCTGTTTAAATTAGGACATCAATAAACTTCTATTGTTTTCATTCAAGGCTGGTTATAATGACTACAGACTTACCCACGCCCTACCCTTAAAATACAACTGTGAACATTATTTACTGGAAGACTGTCAGATTTAGTAAACTTCTGAGGGCAATTGACCCTTTGCTAACCTCTGCCTTCTAGACCAATACTTTAACATATGTTGCCATTCACCTATCAGATAAAGTTTGGTTCTTCTAACGTACATTTATGGAGTATCTGTCCGTTTGTATAGTTTTAGGTTACATTTTATGGAAATATACCCAAAGATACAGTAATATTTTGGGTCACTTAAGCCCCTTTCACACAGAGATTCCAGAAAATACACGGATAATGTGACCCAGCATTTGTCCCGGGATTGTTTGATTTCGGTTCATTCACACTGCAAGTGATTTGCCGGGATCTGTGAGTGCGTTCACACACAACCCGTAAAAATCCCGGGAAGACACATGACGTCAGGATGAGACGTATAACGGACGCGTCGAAAACATGTACACGCACATACCGTTCCACAAAGCTGGTGAACGATCTCAGCTTCAGTACGGATAGTGAGGAGCTCCTGGTCTCTGCTTCGCTCCAGTTTGCAGGTATTTGTTCGTCCTTTCTTTGTTGATGACGAACACAAACTTTCTTCTATTAGCAACAGAGTCGCATGATGGCACGAGCGTCATCACTATGACACACCCTTTACGGCATTAGTCCTGGCTTTTGTTCACACAGCGCGCGTTCCGGGACTGATTACGGCAATGTTACTAGGTCCCCAACCTGGAATCAATCGCAGAATCAATCCCAGGTCGTGTTTGCGTTCACAAAGAAGGCGTTCTGGCAATTTCCCGGCAATTTCCTGGGATCAACTCGCTGTGTGAAAGGGGCTTTATAGTGACACAAGGCATACAAGTTTGTCCTCATTCCCAAATGAACCTAAAACGAAATAATTAAAATAGGCCTATACTGAAAAGAAACTAGTTGTTGCCTTGAAAACCTTAAAGATGGATGGATGGATGGATGGATGGATGGATGGATGGATGGATGGATGGATGGATGGATGGATGGATGGATGGATGGATGGATGGATGGATGGATGGATGGATGGATGGATGGATAGATAGATAGATAGATAGATAGATAGATAGATAGATAGATAGATAGATAGATAGATAGATAGATATATAGATAGATAGATAGATAGATAGATAGATAGATAGATAGATGCTCACATAAACAGACACAGTGATAAACACACACACACACGTTACAAACACTGTAGCACTGAATGATGAGGAATTAGGTGGCAAAAAAGAATGATAGATGTGAAGAACCTGTGATGATAGATGCACACACAGTGTCATTCACATTATAGGCGTATACTATAAATGTGTGTTTGGGGAGTGTTTAGAGTAGAACACTTAAATAAATTCTTCTCTAAATTCATCTCCATTTGCTGTAGCTGCAGAAAACGAGTGAAAAGAGATTCAATTATTTACGATGATGAAGTTTCAGCTGGAAAAGAAGCAATGGCTGATATTTTTAAATACATGAATGAACAATAATGAATATTTCAGTTCCTCTCCTTATTTCACCCTGCACCACACACATGGAGAGGTAAGTGGTTAAACTCAATCGGCATTTACCAAACTAGGAAGTGCAGAGATAAGCAGGATTACAACAACAGCTACTCGACTTGAGATGGAGTCAGTCTGTCAGTGTCTTTCTCCTAAGGCAACAGGAAACTTCAGACGAGATGGTGAACGTGGCTCTGAGTGACAGATGAGAACATGATAGATGGGTGGTGAAATAAGGAAGGGTGGAGAAGGAAAGGGGAAAAAAAACAAACAAAAAAATACACCGTTTGAACCGTTTGGTTCTCATTAAAGTGCATTATATGGAGAAAAATGCTGGAATGTTTTCATCAAAAACCTTAATTTCTTTTCGACTGAAGAAAGAATGACATGGACATCTTGGATGACATGGGGGTGAGGGGCCTGTTGTAGTCCTGTCATACAAACCCTTATGTGGAAACGATTTCCTTGATTTTCTTTTTGAGAGTAACTTATTCAGTTGCTTTCAAAACTGTGCCTTGATTTGAACTCATTTTCCTCCACTATTTTTTTTTTATGTAATGAGAAACTTCAAAACACTCTCAGTTTGATCCCATATTTAACATGTAACACCAGATGCACAGAATTGTTCATTTTACTGCACTACTTGCTATTACAAATACAATTTGGCAACTTGTTTGGTGAGTTTAGTGTTTTTTTGACATGTCAGCAAGTTTTAAGCTAATGTAAGACTGTCAACGTAAATGACGCCTCATTTTGTGCATTGTTTCATTGTGTGAACTGACTGCTAGGTTCATATATTTGAAGTGTTCTAAGATGAATTGGATAATGATAGTTCTCTTTCACCCTGAAGGAAAGGTGTGGGTTGACTTCAGCATACACACAAACTCGTGCAGAAAAAAACAACAACCTTTCTCACCTTACTTTTCCTCAGTAATGTGCACAGCACACTTATCACCACCTACACAAAAAAACATGTTTCAGTCACAAGCTCTTTTATCTTTACACTGTGTTACAACTTCTTTATGAGCAGGCTTATCAGCCTATTTTGACTGAAAGCGGATCCAAATATTAAATTTGTGACAGTAGGCCTACTTCTTTAACACGGCACATTACAGCAAATCCCAAAAGCTGCTACTTGAGATTAGCAACACATTTTAAGCATAATGTTGGTGTAACATGCTCTAGTTGAGCTGCAAGAATGTTTTAAAGCTGTTGACAGACTGATTGAGTTTAATTATTTCGCCCGACGTGTCGGGTTTGGTTTTGTTATGTCTGCGAGTCTGTTGGGCCTGATATCCGTCATTGAGGTGCCGTGGGGACTGGGGAGGTGCATGTAAACATGACTGACACGTGTATGGAGGTTAAATGCGAGATTAGAGAGTTCTCAAAGCTTTATGACCCTCACTTCCCCTCTGTGGGTTTGAAATGCATTGATCTTTGAAGGTGTATTCTTTTTGAAATGTTTACATTGTGTACTTCTGGGGGTCCAGATGCAAGATAAGCAACATTCACTTTTCCATAGTTTTCTGTCACCCATTATCACTTTCAGAATCTGGCTTAATGGATTCCCATTCAACTATTTCCTTTCTCATCTTCTCTCCTGTATTCTGTTCCCTCATTGAGGCAAGAGTTGTCAAAATTAAATCAGAGATTCAAGACTAGTCAGCTTGTTCTGAATTAGATATGGCAGGTTGTTAAACCAAGTCATCTGAGCGTGGAGAATTGGCCAACCAACAGAGTTTGTGTCGTATATCTGATATTATTCTGCCTGACCAAAGATTTTCACATCCAGCCTACAACGGTTACTATAATTATATTGTCACCGCTCTCAAAGGGAAGTTTAGAGACTTCAATCTTTGTCAGGCTTTTTTGATGTTTTTCATATAATATTCTTTATATACTATTGAAATATAATTTTACTGAGTGCTTCTCAACATTTTCAACTCGAAGACCCATTCAAAAATTTAAATAACCCATAAAAACAAAAAAATTTAAATAATTAGGCTACATGTCAGGAATAGATGTTTTACGAGCTGAATGATCTTCAGGGTTCCCACCCCTTTTAACCAACAAATTTACATGAATATTCCAGTTGTTTGTGATTTTACTGACTGAGGATATTTTTTTCCCCTCGCAATCCTTTCTATCCAATATAATATTTTAGAGCTTGTCATAACTTGTAAAATGCATATTCTAGGGCTGTCTGTTAAATGTGTTATTAACGGCGTTAACACAAACCCATTTTAACGCGATTCATTTTTTTTATCGCAAGATTACAACGCATTCTCACCCCAAGGCGTCACCTTTGACCATGCTTCAATATTTGACGTTTTAGGCGCCCTTTAGCGTCACTTACATGACGCGATCCTACGGCGTCATCTAACTGACGCTAAAGGAATGCGTCTGTTAGAGGACGCGGTTAGGTTTAGGTGTGGGGTGGGGGTAGGGTACACGCGATCCTAGGGCGTCATCTAACTGACGCTAAAGGGCGCCTAAAGCGTCAGATATTGAAGCATGTCCAAATGCTTCCCAAGGCGTCAGTTAGGTGACGCCTTGGGAGTGAGAATGGGCTGAAGATTAAGTCTTTTTAGCCTAGCAAACTTTTTTTTTTGCCCCCTCATCAATATCAGGACCTCATTGATGGACATTGTGCGAGAGATTATTTGCTCCAAGTGAGAGTGTTAGTGTGAATTTGGACACGGTATTGTCAATGTTGTTTTCAATTAAAAAAACAAACAAAAAAAACAACATTTGCACAAAGCAAGCCGATCCACTTTTTCATGTTTATAAGAGCATTAAAATTTGAAAAAAAAAATAATGGGACAAAAAGAAATCAAGAGACATTTAGAATAGATTAAAAATGTGCGATTAATTGAGAATAATCGCGAGTTAACTATGACATTAATGCAATTAATCGCGATTTAAATATTATAATCGTTTGACAGCACTAGTATGTTCATTTATAAAAAAAATGTCATTGTCAATGGCTTTTTAAGATTTTATTAAGTCACGTTTACATGTCTATAAATCAGACTTTTAAAATTACTGTATGCTTCCTCATAGTAGTTAAATTAATAAATGCCTTGATTTGTAGTTGTTTTTGCTTATTTTAATGTGTCTTATTCTTAATCATTTATCATCTTAATGTCTTGGCAAACACTGCACTATTTTTTTAGATTATAGTTTAAATATACAATTTAATTTATCTTTATTTTTACACATTCACACACACACACACACACACCATCAGTGGGTGCAGGTTAATCTCAATGAATTCCTCATTAAGTGTGAGTTTGTTTGGACAGATCAGACCGAGATAGAGACTCTTGTTGGTGCTGTGAAAAAGTCCATGCTGACAAGCTGTCGTTGAGCTTTCCTGTCATCCCGTTTTGAGTGTTCCCCACACCTCATTTATCCATAACCCTAAGGGTCACAGGTCATTGTACTTCACCTCTTCAAACCAGAGGTCAGAGGTCAATACCTCCTTTCAGCATGGCACAAGACACTGTAGACATGCTTGTGATAGCAATTTGATCCAGATGTAGAGAGAGAAAGAGACAGTTAATGCCTGGTACAACCCTTAAGCATCCTGGTGGGGTTGACCAAATCTCTGAGATGGGACCTTTGGTGTTGGCATGGTAACCGCCATGGTAGCAGAATGTGGACGGAGTCACGAGGGGTGTTGGTGAGAAATCAGCTCCATAGCTAATGAGCAGCTGCTGGCAATTTCTCTGCAGGACAGCAGACAGGCAGAAACAATATTTCAAACTCTTTCAAATGAAATAATATGATAACAAAGACTCCTGGGGCAATGTGTGTGTTCTGGAACGTGTTTGAACAGGGGGTGCAACTCCTCCTGGTGAATAATCACGCACTGGCACACACACACACACACACTGCTTTAATACCTCTCTTACCACTGAAGAATGTGTTTAGACTATGCATTTAATCTAAAATTCATAATCCAGAGTGTGATCTGGCAGATGAGAAAAATAGTCTCTTAAGAAGCCATGCACACACTCATACTCAATCAGGAGCGTTTTGGACGGGAAGGCAAATTTTAATTATGGATGGATCAGATGTTTTGAGTAGTTTACTAGTTTTCCAAAAATGGAATAGTTAATTATTTATTTTTTAGTTTATTTACTTATTTGTGGTGGTGTTTAATGTCAATGAATTTAGAGATTCCACATCTCAATGAAGATTTTAGCATGCTGATAACATGCTACCATTTAAAGCAACAATGTCAACATATTTAAGGCGAGACGTGGCCTTAAACATCAATTTTCCATGCAGTGATCAGTTTTAAGATTTTGGGCTAATTTACTCCATCAATATGTGTTCTTTCAAGCTGCTATTAAGAAAACGTTGAAAATATACAATAACATGCTAATTTCATTACATTTAGTTTACTTGTGGCAGTAAATTTCCAGGATGTTATAGCATTCCAACGTGTCATGCCGTGTTCCGTCTGTTGGCTGAAGTCTGTCATGACCGGTCTCGTTGGAAAGCTCTGAATCTTGCGCACAATGCTGTGTGACCCAAATATGGGCATTTCCTTTCAGTAAGCAATCTTGAATGTCCAAAGGGTGATCTAAAGCTAATGACAAAATCTCATTGGCTACTGCTGGTTTCTGCTAACGTGACATCACGTGGTGTACTCTGCATAGGCTTGTTCGACTTCATGCAGCTCTGCGCAGACCGATCGGCGGCTGACTTGAAGCAGTGCATACCGGTTAGAAATTTTGTCCGACTTGATGCAGCGCTGACTCCACATGACTGTGACATATGCTGTCAAAGTACCGCAAGATCGATTCGAGAGTAGCCGGAGGACTCAGCCAGCGCAGATTCTCAAGAGCAGCTGCACAAGCTCTGATGATGTCACAGCTGTTCCACGATTCGCCGGATTTACCACATGACAACGATCACTCGCGTTTCGTGTTTATTCACAACTTTAGTTCCAATAAATCTGCCATGTTATTAAATAATCAGTTTTCACGTGCTTGAAATATTATTTATTATTATTACTAAGAGCCCGAGCATTTATTCTGTTTTTGAACATTTTTTTTCCAATAGAAATGTATTAAAATCCTTATTTAAATCTTTTTGCCTTTTTAAAATGCCTTTTTCTCAATTTTTTTTTCATTCTCCAGTACAAATATCTCAGTCTCTCAGTACACCAACCTTTCCAGTTATACACTTAGCAGTATTCTAAAGATATTTTCAGAGGGATTTGTTAATAAATCATTCCTAGCCTGATTTATGTGACATTTTAATTATAAAAATATGGCGAAAATCGTTGTTTTTTTTTGTTGTTGTTTTTTTTAAGGGTATGGACAGTATATTTTGATTTCCTAATGAAAGCATGTATCCTGAAATCCCTCTGAACTTTCTTTTCTTTTTTTTTTCATCTTGTGTGTGAACAAAATGAAAAAAGTATATTGCACCTGGCTTTATCATATGTTCAGATCCATCTACCGAAAATATGCAAAATTGTGCATATTTAATGAGATAAAGCCTAATTTGCATAATTGAACATACAAATTTCAAAAACTTATAATAATTTTTTTTTATATACTTGTGTAAGTAATCAACTGAGGAAGTTTCATGGTGATATCTATTATTTAAAAATGTTACCCTATTCACCTAGTGTCTCACCATTTTTTTTAATTCATTAAAATGTTAGCAGACCAGGGCTGCCGCTGTACTGTGTTCTATATGTTGAGTTTGTGAAGTTTTCTTTGTGAGGGGACCTGGGTTAAAATCCTCTATACCTATGTTTTGTATGGTCAGCTAACATAACCTTAAATCATAAATATAGCAACAGAACTGCAGAAGGCTGCAGGGGAATATGACAAAAAAAAAAAAAAATCTTTGTGAATATTACATGCCTGGCTAAGTCAGTGAATTAGTTTGTGCAGGTGTCAGCATTTAAGATGACATGATGGACATTTGAGAGATTTAACAGTTTAATCATACCGAACTGGCTAAATCAGCTTTTTAGGTTGTTTTTTATAGACTGTTTAGAATTAGAGCAACAGCAAATCTAAAGCCTTAAGTTGGTAAAATTCCAACTGTTCTGATTTCACTGTACTGGTGACTGTCAAACTGTTTTGGACTGGGCCATCGCAGTGCCAGCATATTGTTGACACTCCAATTGTTATCATAAGAGTATGTGATGGAAGTCAAATATTTTATTATTCGACATGATGATGATGTAAATGGACGTTTTTTGGCTGTTGTCTAGTATCTGGCAGTTTTTTTTTCTCTCTCCCTGTTGCATGTTAAGTCTTTGCAAAGTCACCCCCTTCTAGACCAACGGTTAGATGTGATATGATGACAAAATAATACATTTACTGACGGCAAACAATTTCCACACCCTTTTTTAGCTTGCAGAGAAACGTTTCAGTTCCATTTCAATTCCATTAATTTGCATTGTGCTTTGTCGCAATAGGCTACATATTGTTTTAAAGCAGTTTTACAACCCTAGAGAACAAGATAAAGCCAAGATTAAAACAATTATTGCAATAATAAGGGCTTTCCCACCGGAGGAACCTTGTTATAGTCCCTAGAACTAATGGCTGAAGTACCCGCTTTTTGGCATATTCGCACTGCAGGATCTAGGAATGATTTTAGTTCTAGGAACACCTATTGGGGGAACTACATTAGCTCCTACTTCATAGTTGGGTCTAAACCAGCTCTATGGGAACTGCCAGTGACATAAGTGTACACATTGGGCATCAACCATAGGGCTAATGCTTTTTCATATACTGTCTGCTTTGCACTAGCCTATAATAAAATAATCGTAATTTTAACGGGAAAAGACCATTTAAAAATGCTACAGTGCAAAACTGTTAATTGGTTAACAGGAAGTTCCTCATAATTTTCTTTCTTTTTTTTTTCCTAATCAGTTATTTACGTTAGGGTTTTATGTTACAAGTAAATGTTGTTCAATTAATGTTTATTGCATTTAATGTTTATAGAAGACAACTTCTGATGATCTTTGATTCCTCATGTAACTCTCATCACTACTGTATTACAATGGTACAAAACAGAAATATTTTTTTTTCAAAAGGTTGGTTAAAAAAAATAAAATAAACAACATCAACAGATCATCAACAGATTTTACATCAACAGATCATCAACAGATTAAACATCAACAGATTTTAGAAAATGAAATATGGTTTATTACTGTAAATTTTAAGTTAAGTCTGTAAAACCATTTACGTTCCTACCATATTTTTAACGGTGAAGTTCTGGCAACCACAGTTGCTGTTTTTTTACCGTAAAATAGCGGTTTTATTTTTTACAGTGTGTGTAACAGTTCTATCTAATAACGTTTTAGACAGGACTGTTTCAGACAATCGGCGACTAGTCAACATTAGTCAACATTTGAATTTGTTTGTAATTTTGTGCATCTCTAATTTTCAATATCCTGGACACTTCATCAATTTCCAATTACAGTCTCTTTATAGTTTTCTTTTCAACGCCCACTCTCTTCCTGAGTATTTTCAGTGTTTTTCCACTCATTTTTTGGGATCTTCCCTCTCACAGGGGCAACTTGACAATCTAGTCCGTGCCAGGAACAAGAGAGTGAGAAAGAGAGCGGGACTCCAGGAGCATTCATCTGTGATAATTAAAAGTCATAAATCTGTGATGTTTTTTGGCAATAGGCCTTTAGACCTGATGTTCTTCAAAGAAACAGAGACAGACCTCAACCACAGATGACATAGACACTCCACTATTGATTTTAAAAGCTCTTTGAAGTCCAAAAGATGTGGTCTCATAATGGAAGAAGGAAGTATATTTTTAATGCCTCGGCCCTCCCTCTCTCGCTTTTTTTTTTTTTTTTTTTGGGGGGGGGGATGGGGGGGGGGGGGTAATTGTCTAACTTTCTGTCACGGAGAGGGAGGGAAGGGCTGAAGTGAGGAAGAGAGCTGAAAGACAGGGCCTCATTGTTTACACAAGGGCACCAGGGTTGAACTGACGTGTGCATTCATCTTTAATGTTCACGCTTAAAATATGAACCTGTGAGAACTGTGTTGACAGACACACACGTACCTTCTCTCTCGCTTGCTTTCTTTTTTTCTTTCACTTCACATTTGCATTACCATGCTGCCGTGTTGGACTGAGGGATTGCAGGCATCTGCTGGTTGGAAGAAGTGAAAAGACATGATAAATAGTGAAAGGAAAACAGTTCCAGAATTGGACCTGAAATAACAAAATATATAACTAAATCACCTCCCTATGTAATTTCCTATGTCGTGTCCAACCCTTTAAAAAATATGTCGTTTTTCTACAGTAAATGCTAATTCGTCAATATGAACAGATTTCCAAGCAGATTTGAAGAAATAATTCCTCTTGAGGTCTGTGTGTGTGTGTGAGAGAGATTCAAAAAGCCTGTATTGTTCGGTCATACTTTAATTATGCAGTGAAACATAGTGGAAGCACCTTTTTTTATTATTACTCTATAATGCAAAACAGTATTTTTTTTTTTTTTTTTGCTTGTCACATTTCAAAACGGTTTGTTTCGTAAATCTTTCCCAATGTGATTTAGAGAAGTGTTTATTCAAGGGTCAGGATTCACTACAACTTGCAAGCGAGTGTAGAGTGTCACATGCAATTAAAATTAAAAATGAAACCGAAATTTCAGTGGCTGAAAATTATCGGCTGAAAATGGGATTTTCGTTTTTGGCCGAAAGAGGGAAAAAAAGCAGAAAATATGACCCCCAGTGTTCAGTGTTCTGTTGTGACGTCCACAGTCTTCACACATACGTGCGCTTAAATCTGTTGCATAGACTGAGAAACTCTCTATATTTGTTACAGTGATATACAACAACTAATAAACAATCTGTTTTTTTGTTTTTTTTGAGGAAAATAAACTATACAACTAATGCGGATTAGAACCCAGTACCTCCAACACACTTGGCAAAAGTTCTGCCTCTGGACCATTAAAGTTCATGAGGATAATTGTCGGATCTATGTATTTAATCAAGTGAAAATTCTCACCACTAACAACATGTATTAGATCTCATTAAATGACAAATGAAACACAATTTACTCATATTCTATGTAACACGTAACGCCACGTCATGCTGTGCGTGAGTGGTATTTACGACAGTAATGTTAAATACAAGTACTCCACAGCGACTCTAGGGGCCGCTGTTTGACAAAACGGAAATCCTGTATAGTGTCTCTTTAATAAAAAGGTTGATACAATTATATATATATATATATATATATATATATATAAACTCATTTAAAATAAGAAATTAATCATTATTATTTTTAAAAAGTAATTTCGGAAAGTGCATCCAGAATTTTTGGTTTCATCCCAAGAATTGTCATTTCGGTGCATCCCTATATTTTACATTAAGACATTTCTCGTAAATATTTTCCTTTGTTATGCGGAAGAAAGTAATGCAGGTTTAACTTTGAAGTGGCATGAAGGTGTGTAAAGGATGACAGAAATTTCCTTTTTGGGTGAACTATCCGTTCAAATGTGCAGCAGCAAAACAATGGTCTGTTTAATAATTAGAATCAGAGGAAGAATTGACAATGGTTATTAACTTTTAAATTAGTATTTTATCGTAAAAAACACTAACATTTGAAGTCGACCTCAGGAAAAAAAGGTATATGTTGTGATAATATAGTTAACAAAATTACTCAAACTTCAGACAGTTTGAGGTCGTCAAGCCATGCAGCAACGTGTAGTGACGTGTGCTCTTATCTGTATTTTACAACAGCTTGGACACGAGAATTTAGTGCCAAAACTCAGTTGTATAATGAGCATTCTGACATAGGCCTCATACAGTAATTAACCCCCCATATCACCCGAACAAAGCTCTGTTATGTCCCTGCGCCAACAGAGGGTGTGCAGGATGGTGTGTCTGACAGAATGGGGTGATAATGATGATAAAGAGCTGCTGTATCCGTCTGCTGTGCTGTCTGTTCATAAGGGAATCTCTCCAGGACAGGTTCCTTGAAGTATCGGTATATTGCCGTTTTTCTTAAAGCACTTAAAGAGATTAGTTTAGGGCATCAGAATTTAAACTTTTATTGTTAGGATTTATTATACATCTGACTTTAGCGTAGATGCTTCTCTAGAACTCATGCTTTGCAGCAAAATTAGTTTTTCACTTTGTCCATTGACTTCCCTTTAAAATCAGAAAATGTGTTTGGCCCATTAAAGTGTCTCTTAGAAGAGGAGAAGGATGCACACTGCATTACTGTAATTAAGAATGTTGTGAAAGCTGACATTATTAACAGTGCCACATAAAATAAGCAGTTACAAGCAGCTATTGGTGCCCTTGCTTGAAGGCTTAAAATAAGATTTAATAGGAAGTGTAGTTGTAAACATGCTATCAAATGATAATTTCGTTAATAAAACATGCCCTTTCTGCTGCGTGCCCCGATATGTACTTATTATTTAATTCATCAATTTAATTGACAATTAACAAGTTTCTACATTTCACATGATTGAATTAAATGTGAGACATGTGTTCATGAGAAATGTTTTGAAATTATTATAAACAACAATAATAATAAGTATTTAATTTTGAGTATCTATCTATCTATCTATCTATCTATACGTCCGTCCGTCCGTCCGTCCGTCCGTCTATCTATCTGATAGATCTCTTTGTTAAAGCTACACTGTGTAACTCTTTTAGTTTATTCTTAGCTAAAAACACTTAGTTCTTTCAAAAATATATGTGCTCATTAATGTATATGAAGAGTTCAGATGCAAAAGCCTCTAAATGCCATTTGAAATTTTCTTCTTTAATGATAATTTTTATCAAACTTGTATATTTAAGTTCAGTAATTTCACTTAAATATACAAACTTAAATATACAAGTTTGATAAAAAATCATCATTAAAGAAGAAAATTTCAAATGGCATTTAGAGGCTTTTGCATCTGAACTCTTCATATTTACTTCGATCAAGTAATAAAGTATTCTTGTGAGTGTATGCCATTGAAAATACATACGGGTAAGGGGTTCTAATGTTGGTCGCCATGTTGCCCCTCCATCTTGAATGTGCATTAGCCAAAGAGGGACATATCCACTAATTCAAGCGTTGCCTTTCACGTTTGCGTTTGAGTTAACACTCATGGACGAGGTCAAACTGGAAGCCATGTTAATCTTGGACTACATTGGCCACTGTATGAGTTAAAACGAAATCAGAATTGAGAGGAACAGAAACTAATATTCACTGGATGGCCATATACCTTTTCACCGCTAGATGGGGGAAAATATTACACAGTGCAGCTTTAAATACATTTTTGTATAAAGCTTTCCCTTTGACACTAAGTGTGAAATGTTTTGAGTGATATTTTTTTATGTTGTTTTCTTGTTAGTGCTGTTTTCTTGTTAGTTTCTGTTAAGTCAGTATCTGTGGAATTTTCATTACTCTGCTTTGAACCATCTCTGGTTGATTGATCAATTTATTGCCTAATCGACTGGTTGACAGGTTGTTTTGTCAGGGTGTTAACTGTCCTTGTGAACCGAGACCTGAATTAGTCAGTTTATGAGGAATTCATGATGAGTCATGAGGTGCATTTGAGTGAAAGTAATTACAAACAAACATTAAAAGTTTATATAACAATCACAACGTCTGTGACAACAGGAGTCAACCTTAAATGTGTGTGTGTGTGTGTGTGTGTGTGTGTGTGTGATACAAAGGCACCACTGAAGGCACCATTAGGTTTTTTTTTCCCCCAAATACCCTGGAGGTTGGTTGAATAGATCTTTATCTTTTCAATCATTTACAATTAGTGAAGTGAAGGGCAATCATTTCATTTCCCTTTAACTCTTTTTATCTTCCCATCAGAGCATGTGCTGACGTGATCACATTCATTCCATCGCCACATGGAAAGTCCCGCATTGTTAAATCTTAAATTCTCTCGCTCTGTAATCATCTGTTAAACATGATGTAATGAATCTTGATACTAGATAAGATGTTTCTATGCTTTGTTCAGGGGGGCACAGGTGTCATGAGTGGCATGTGTAAAAATAAATATTTGTCCACTGTTATGTTACTTATTTTTGCTGTTTTTATTTCATAAATTATTTATTTTCTTAATCTTAATTATTGTTAGAAAATAACAAAAACATAAAGATGGAACTGTTTTTATATTTTCAAAACTGAATAGAAATTGAACACTCATTTAACATTTAGTTTGACCTCAAGGTAAAGCAGCTCATTTCACTGACCGTGAATACTTTTGTAGGCCGTGTTTTGAACACTATTGTGTAAATCTTCCTCATGGTTTCCTTTCAACCTATCTTTTGACTTCTTTTCATGTGAAATCAAACATAAAAACGAGACTGAGACACCATGTGGGTGTTTTATGTTTTTCTGACTTTGAATCTTATCAGTCGGGATGATCAAGACCGGGTATCAATAGACTGTCCACCATGCGTGACGCGCTGGCAGCAGCTGGAGAGAACAGAACAACCAGGCCTCGCATTTCAGCTTTTAATCCAGATCTGTCAGATGCTGTTAGGAACAACCACGTTAAATTTCAGGTAATTATCTTTTAACTGCAGTTTTTTTTTTTAACACTCAAATGGATTTAGAATTGTGATTACTTTTAATGGGATTGTGCTATTTTAGTATTATTTATTTACTATTATTGTTTTTATAAATATTTTGAATTAGTTTTTATTTTTACTTTTAAAATTTTTAGTAATTGTTGCATGATTTTGTCATTTATTAGGTTATAAAATCTCTATTTATTTTGGTAACACTTTATTTCGATGATTCACTTTAGACATTCTACTAACTAATATAGACTATATATAACTATATACATATTTGCAACTATATGTCAACTAACTACATTATTATTTTTTTAAACTATCCTTACAAAAAATAAGTATACTTGAAGTGTAACAGAAATAAACTTTGAGTACACAACTAGTTTACAACTAAGTTTTTTAGTCCTGCAACTACAAGTGAATTTAGATTTGCTGATCGTTTACTTGTCAAATACTGTACTTTTAGCATGTTTTGTAGTTTATGAAAATACGGGGGTGATACACCGCTCTACAGTAATTTGAAAGTGGTTGCAGTACTAGTTTTGGCCACATTGCATACAGTTCCTTTAATGGTGGGGTAAGGAAATTTTAACAAATTTGTAAGTACAGTGCACCACTACCTGTGGACTAGCCTAAATAAAAAATCACATGCATACATTCAGAATTAGGAACATGTTTTCTTTAAAAATGTATATTTTCAAACAATGTAAGTTTCTTAGACAGAATGTAAAACTGTGAAAAAAAAATAATTTGATATATAGTCAATCAAAAGAGTAAACACAACTATAAGATTAGTTGGAATATACTTGAGTATACTTGGAAGTATATCTCGATCAAAAGATTGAGTACAAGAATAGGCCAAATACTTAGTATATTAATTTGACATATAGTCTAAGTGCAATTTTAAGTATACAAATACATAAAAATGTAAATAAATAACATAAAATGCATTTTAAAATAAAATAACTATTAAAATAAGTATACTAATAGCACACTTAAATAAATATATTTTTCAGAAGGGATAAAAAAAATAAATAAAAAAAACAGTTGTTTGTTATATCATTTTTGATTATTAGTGAATGTGGAAAACCATTTACTAAACAATGTTAACTTGACTTACTGCTTTATTTTGACTTTAAGTGTACACTTGTTAGGCACCCACGGTTCGCATACTAAACCCACTTTTTAATTGTCAGCAAAAGACTGCCACTTTAATGAAATTGAACTCATGTGAACTCATGTGACTTAAGTACACAGAAAAAAAAATGCTTTCTTAAATCTGTTGACCCACATGAATTTTCAGAGCCTACCTTTTTCCTTTAGCACAGGCCAAGTGTGTTTGCTTGCAGCTGCGTGTGTGCATACTTGCGGCCGTTTCTTTTAAGAGCCAAATACCATTAAAAGGCAGTTACAACAGATCCTCATCTCAAAAACATGCAAAAGGGTTACTTAGACGATGTGTGTAATGACTTGTTGGGTTCCACTCTTGTTGATTGTTGCCATTCTCTGTTTAGCCTTGAAGTTAGATTCCTCTGCCCGCACATTCGAACACATTCTGTATGAATATTATGGAGGTATGGCGGTTCGGGAGGAGTCATGGGGGAAATATGCTGCTCTTTGATGCTTGTTTAATGTGTTGAGGAAATACATACAAATGTGTTATTGTGCAAGTAACACCATGCCTCTTTCTCTCTCTGTTTCCTCCTCTGAGGCTTCCCTGTGGATGAACCATTGCACGTGGGGTGACCTCAACAAATCGTTGAATGAATGTCTTGTGATTTCTTTTTTTATTTTTTATTTATTTTAAAGTGTACATTTTGTTCAATAGACTTGATGGAATGCGTTGGATTGAACCATATCTAACAAAATTCAAAGTATGCGTTATTGACAATTGTCAACACAAAGTATGGTGACCTCTTGAGGCCAGGAAAGTTTGAGTGAGGTTAAGGTGGTTCTGTGTACCTTGTTACACAGTAACCTAGATAAACAGAAGAAAGAATTTCTTGCTTGTATCACTAATATGTGCAACGAAACTGACACAAACCTCTTTGTACTTGTGCACTTTCATGTTTGCATCGGCAGACTTGCTCTGGGGCATGCTTTGAAAAACACAGAGTAAGCCTTATATCTAGTGTGCAGTCATGTTTTCGCACAGTATCACTGCAATTCAGCAAGTGATTTATTCCCTTTGAGAAATTAATTTCAAATAAAGTTCCAATGAGTTTTCTTGCACTAGTTCTAGTCTATATTGGTTGACACTGCATGTTTCTTTTGTTGTTAGTGGTAGATTTACTGTATGATAGCTTGTCCAACCAGTTCACTTGTCTGTTTGATTAGTCTTATCATGACATTATAATCACCTTTTTTCTTTTTACTGTTGTAGATCGGTTATATCATTCTGTTTACCTGCCAATGTATGCTTATCCAAATATTACTACGAATATTGAGTAAATATCTTGTAACATGAAAGTAATCTGAACATATACGGTAGGCTTATAATCATCTGTTTGATGTTAATTCCTAGTTTTAACTTGTGTACCTCCAGTTAAATGGAGTTCCTACAAATAAGCTTGTTTGACACTCTGTCTGTTTTTATACATAATATGTGAAGTGAAATTTTGATAATTTTATTTTTTACGATAATATAAATGTTTGGGGTCAGTAAGATGTTTTTAAAACTTTTGGTATTCTTTTTTAGACCGCATTTATTAAAAAATCAGTAAAAAATTAAAATTGTAAAATGAAATATTATTTAATTTATTATTCTTTTAATTTAAAATAATTTCTCCAGTCTTTAGTCACATGATCCTTTAAGCAAATCGGTAGTTTTCTCCAGAAGTCCACTTACTGTATATTATAAGGGGTTTTCTTTTTTTGCCCCTTAAAAAATACATAGTTTTAAATTTTTTTTGTAACGCTTCCTTTTACAGTCCAGGTACACCAACCCGGTCTCATCCCAAATCGTCATATAACTGACGTTTTGGGACGTCTTTTGACCATACGTCAATATTCGCCTTTTTAGGGCCCCCTTAAACGTCGGTAGATGAGGTTATGGGATCCTAACTCTACCCCATACCTAAACTTAACCCTAAACCTAACCCGTCACCTAACTGACGTTAAAGGTAAAGCGTCAGTTGTATGACGGCCCGGGATCGCCATCTACCGACGTTTAAGGGGGCCCTAAAAAGGCGGATATTGACGTATGGTCAAAATACGTCCCAAAACGTCAGTTATATGACTTTTTGGGATGAGACTGTGTTAGGTACACATATTTTAGTAACTACAATTACTGGGTAATAACTAGTACTAACCCCGAACCTACCCCTGTTCAATGTACTTACCGAATATTAGCCAGTTAAACTGAAGATAAACTGAAATGACCAGGGACCTTGTTAAAAATAACAAAAATAATCTTCAGAATGATAAGAAGAGCAATGGCATGTTTTTATGGGATGTCAGTGCTTTAATATAAGTTTACCAAAGCCCTGTTTTTTTCACTCTTTGACACGCTTTATTCTGTGCTTCTGGGAGACACATTAACATCATAGTTTGAGCTTAAAAAAAAGGAAAGAAGAATGAAATATGAAAAGCTGCATGAAATCCTTCATCCAATCCTACTAATTATCCTGACATGAGGAGGAACATAGCAGGATAATGACAGTGTACGTTTTGATCTCTGTGATTGTGTGTGTGTTATAAAGACTGGAGACAGTCCATAGAAAACAGCATTATGTCCCGGTCTCTATGGGATGTTAGTCACACATGCTGGAATCAGTGTCCAACAGTCAGAACCAGCTCTGAAACTTTGGGCCTTTTTCCCATTGGGTGAGTTCAAAAGAGTGTGTGTTTTTTAAGGAAAACACAGAGCGATTGTGTGTGTGTCTGTGTGTTTTACATGTGAGACTCGCGTTGAGGCGCGTTGAGGCGTGTTTCTGTGCCATCTGTGGGTTCTGTTGTAATTAACATGTCAGATCTCTCTCTCGTGTTCAGTCTAGCTCGTTGTGTGTGTGTACTCCTATGTGGTAATTAAATGTTTTCTCACTGGATGAGTGTGTGTATGAGTGATAATTTAGATGTCATGTGGTACACATAAGCAGTAGTCATTTATGAGTTGGTGTGAGCTTGTCTTTAATTGTTGATTAGTGGGTTTTTCTGCAGCTTTACTAAACTTTGAAATCTCTTGAAGCGAAAATTCATCCAAAAATTCAGATTCTGACACCAGTTACTCACCTTCATGTTGTTCCAAACCCATTTGATTTCATTGGAATATAAATGGAGAATGTTTTTCAAAGAATACTCAATAGTAAAGCCAATAATAATTATTTCCAAGCTGAACAAATTAATATTTTTAAGTGTGTATTATTATATATTATGATTTATATAAAAAAAAAATATTTTAAGTAATTTGCTTTGGAAATTTGATGAGCCTGAGACCCCCTATTTGGAAATCACTCTCCTTTATGGAAAGTAGATCATATGACTTAAAAATCTTCAGAAATAGAGATGTACTTTATTATATTGGTACCACATCAGTATTATTCTATGTTTTTTTCTTTTTTTTAATGAATCAGTTGTGGTCAATAATGTAAATTTATTTTTGCATACTCATTTCTCCTATTTTACATTGAGATAAACTTTGCTGTTATCGAATAGACATTTAACCTTTAACAACAATAATTTAATGACACTGTTAAGTGTCATTTTAACAAATCTCAAAATGAATGTCCACATTTCTTAGTGTACAATATAATGATCTAATGCCTAAATTTACTTCAGCATTTAAAACAATTGCTTGAAGTCTGTTATTTGTTCCTTTATTTTGACAATATGTATTTTTTTTTAATCTTTGTATGAGAAACCAAGTTCTCAGAAAGGAAGATTATCATTGAATTATGATCTATATTTAAACGTTTCCTCTCATAAAACTATCATACGGCTTGGAATATGGTACTTCCCTCTTGCTTTCATTGTATCCATTTACAATAACGTTCCACATGAAGTCATTCAGGTTTGGAACTACATGATTATGAGTAAATACTGAAAGATTTAATATTTTTGGCTGAACTGTCCCTTCAGAATCTCAAGATGTTTTTGTGTACTCTCAATATCAGTCAATGTCAAGGTTTCAGATGTAGACGTTAATGCCAAGAGCTGGTTGTATTCAAATTGTCATGTTGAGACAGTTTCTCCTTCTAATCTTCATCAGACCAGGTGTTCCCTCGGTAATCTCTGTCTCTGAGAGCGTGATATATTGGTAAAGCTCTCTTTTAGCTATAGCAACTGGGGAACTGGGAGTTACTAGCTGTCATAGTTTGGCGCATTATGAATGCTTTAGCATTGGCCTAATAACTAGCTGTCAGAGTTGACCACCGGCATTAAGTGATCTCGCTACAACAGCAATTTTATGGAGTCTATAATAGTAACTGTGTATCTTGGGGCAGAACATTCCCTTATTGACTTTTAGAAGATGTCAGAAGACAGGAGATTTGTTAATAGTGAACATGCCAAACAAAACTAACAATAACAGAGTACCATACTGCCTTGTTTTGGCCATTTTTAGAGATTTTACTGGGAGATTGTTCATTTGTATGTCAGGTACTACTCATATTTTGAATCATAACCATCATAAATAGTGTACTAAGTCTACAATATGATCGTCAAACAACAGTGATGTTATCATGCTAGCTTGCAGGCACGTTTTACTGCTCACAAGCACTAGCTGATGAAATATTTAGAGCAGAGCTAAACTAGAAAGTCTGTATTCACTATAGACATTTCAACGACTTTCCCGTGGCTTTCGAAGATTACTTATATTAGGTGCTTTGGTCTACCATGACCGTGGGAACCCTGGATTGTTTCAGATGCGTTACATCAGTCTGATTGTATTATGAGTTTCTCTGCTTCCTTATTTTTTAAGAAAACTAGCCCAGAGATTTGATATTTATCTCCATTTACAGGCATGTACACAACGTTCCCGCTTTGAAGTGCTTATCTCTGGCCACAAATACAAAAAGCACAATGTTGCCGATCCGAGCGATTTTATTATTTCCGAAGTGAGAGAGGTTTGAAAAATGGAAAATGAGAATATAGTGACAGTCTGTTCATCTGAGAAAGCTCATTTATGTAAAAAAAAAAATGCACTCTTCATGACTCGAGAATTTGTAAAAAGGCAACCTTTGACTATTTTCTCTCTTATTTGTTTGTGTAAACCTATTACACTCTTCTGAACATAAAAAAAGACTGACATAACCATCTTTTATTCTGTAGCCCTTTGGTCCTAAAGTACTCGTCTTATTTGACAGTAACAGAACTTGGTGTCGTCCCAGATGCATTTCTGTACCATCTTCAGAAAATCACTAGACATGTCTTATCCACATTTAATGTTCAAATATTGTAAGGGATTTCTGACTCAAACAATGGTGAGAGTTTGTAAACTAAAATTAAATATGTATAGTATTTATATAGTATAGTAATTTTAGCCTAGAGTATTTAGATATTTTTTTCCAAATCATGCAGCCCTAGATTTTAACCTCCCAAGACCCAGCTACAATAAGTAATAGAGTTGTAAAATACTTTTTTATGCTATTCAGAGTGTAAATGAACTGTTTTTTCTTTTAATTTTCATTAAGACAAACAGCGTGTATATGTAAACGTAGAGCTGCATCTGTGCGTTGGAATGCCATTGTTTCCATTACTAGCTTACCTAAACATCACACAAGCATCTTCATTAAAAACCCATTTCAACATCACGGGTGACGATTCTCTTTTTAACCTTTGACCTTTCCCACCGCTGTCACTAGCATTGCTGGGCACAGTTAGCATCCTGATGATAAGAACGTTCGCACTTAACATTTTTTTCTGCAGAATGACAGGAAAATCGTTGTAGCTGTCAGTCATTTCCTATTCCGTGCTGGACTGCCAGACCATTGACCCCTGACCTGTGAATAGATCGCAGATGCGAGTTGTTAGGAGGTTATCCAGTAGTTGCGTGTAGGTTATCAGCAGGTTTAGTGCAGAATGGCAGACAGAAGCCACACACACGCACTCTAATAAGAGAGAGTTCTGTTAGTGTGTATGTGAGCGATACGGGCAGAAGGTTGTTTACATTCACAGTGATGTTCTGATTTAAACTCAATGAGCTGCCTACATAGGCAATATTTCACAGCATCATAACAAAATGATATTTTATGTACTGGATTTTTGTAATGAAAGCTGGAATTTTCTAATGAAAACATTTATGAGAAACCTTCCAATGGTGTGCATTTAATTGTTCTGCATCCTTAGGCGTTTTTTTTTTTTTTTTTTTTTTTTTTTTTCGCAAAAAAAATTCTAAAGGTGTGGTCAAATTTGTCATTGTGCAGCAAATTTTTGTGGGGAAAATCCAGTTACTTCAGTAGGAATCCACGGCATCTGGCATTTTACGTGATTTACGTGAATTTCGGGTTTCAGATCGGGTTTGATTTTCTGTTTTTTTCGTATCCATTGTAAGCATTTAAAACACCTCAAAACATTGAGGTGTTTTAACAATTCAGAGCCACTGAATGACGAATACGGAAAAAAAACAAAAAAAAAAACACATGTGTTACAGTGTGCAAGGACCTTTACTTGAAGGTAGCAGTTAGTTTTGTTAGCAGTTTTGGTTTTGAAGTCTTCACTATCTCCTAGTGGTTGCGTTCCAGTTGACTGTGGAGATTAGTTGTATTTCCTCTCGACGTGGCCACAATTTTTCGGCGTGACTTACACTGTACCTGCATTTGAGACATGTCTTCTCTCTTGAAGCCAAAATATTGCCATATTTCAGACGTGCATTTCTTTTTAGGCACAAGTTCCTCACTGTTGTCATTTTCCTTGCTTCCCGCCATTCGTTTTTATTTCCCACTCTCTACCTAGGTTTCCCTTTGGTCCCGGTCTAGCGAATGGCATACCTACTGGGGAGGTGGGCATAAAGATGCAAGGCCCCATCTGATTGGTCAAATTTGGATAAACAACCTATTAGGCAACACATAAATGCTCGGCACATACAATACATTTTATTTATTGCACCTCTCGGTGATATGGATATCGCATGTGATATTATTGGGATAAAGATCATTTTTCAATATTGTGCAGCCCTACTTTTGGCATAGCACTATGCTAATGTCAAACTCCACTGAAATCAATTGCAAGTTTGCTGTGTGGAACGATATTTGTGTGGGTCACAGTCTTGCAAATGATTCCACTTAACCACACTGTAAAACTCCTTCCTCATTCAAAGTTATGTTTGTGTCTGATGTGTATGATAAATCTTTGTTCCGCTCCGCTCAGAAGGGAAGCTTGCGCAGATAAGATCCTCTCTGTGTGTCGCTATTGTTACCATGACAAACAGAACGACAGTGCCACGATCGTTATTATCATTATCAAAAGAGGGTTTGATTACCTGCTAGCGCATACTGACTGCAGCAGCTGTGGCATCGTGGGATATCAATGAGACACTCTGAGAGACATATGAGCAATGCACTCAATAGCAGGATAAGAAAAATTACATCCGTAACAGATAATGCTTTATGGAAGCGCTGAAGATCGAGATAAGGGCAATGACAAAGCATGAATCCCACACTGAAATGACTCTATAAGTGACATTTAAGCACTGCTTCAAATCCTAGTGAGCTGCCTACATAGACAGCTGCCTTCTAAGACAGTATGTCAAGTATTGAAACGTGTAAGTGACAGATTTACACACATGCATCAACTGTGTGACTAGGGGGTACACGATATGACAAATCATCATATGAATTTTTTTTTTCAGGCAGGATCCTGATCCACTATTTTATTACAATTATTTTTCCATGTTGGATTGTAGGACTGTTTTGCAAGTCAATGAGCAAAAAATTAGCCTTACAAGGTAATAATAATAATAATAATAAAAATAAAAAATAAAAAATAAAAAAAAATCACAGACCATTTCGACCAAAGTAGGGGTGGGTGATATGACCAAAATCTTTTTACTTGATTTTATCTTTATTAAAAATAATAATGAATATGCAAATTACAAATAATAGGACATTTACAATATATGATACAAATGTAATAAACATTAACATTTTTACAACTATAGTAGATCATTTAAAAGTGGTAGGAAATTGAATAAACAAATGTAAAAATAAATTATCTACATAAACTGTATGCATTTTATATACCCCTATTACAAACTCAATTGAATTTTGTCAGGTTTGGTTGGACTTACTGACCAAATGAACAATGAGCCCAAGCAATAAAGTCATCTACATAAATAGTCACTGAATGAATCATTGAACGAATCTGTTTTTCAATTTTTTTTTTTTCCAATATTCACCACCTTATCACTCCTCTCTTGGTTGTCTGTCTTTATAGAAATCGCTGCAAATAATTGAGTGCCTGAGTGAACATGTATAAATAAATTCCAGTGACTGAATCTCTACCAGTTTTAGACCTTTTTGCAAACCTGTTTAATCAGTAATATTGTTAATTGTCAATTCTGATTCCATAGAGCTGAGAAAAACACAAACAACATGATTGCCTAAACATTGCTATAACTGAGATAAGTTAGGCTATATTTTACTGTGTACAGCAGTAGTCCTTTGGGAAATACATATGCCCCAGTAAAAGTTTTTTTGAAATGACAAAACTGTTCAAAATGAAGATACACAGTATTTAGTTAATGTGATGAACTGTACTTCTGGCTACTTGAACTGACTTCATATATCCACTCAAAATGACCTTGGCATCAGTTATACTTTAGAGAATGGAGTTTTATTATTTTCTCAGTGTTGATTGTGCATCTGAAGGTGAATTGAACGGTTGGTGGTGTGCATTTTTCCCCAACAAATGCTGTTAGTGCAGAGAACAATCTATCCACACACACACACACACACACACACACACACACACACACACACACACACACACACACACACACACACACACACACACACACACACACACACACACACATTCCAAAGCGGATAAACACAAAGGAACTGGAAGAAACTGCTGTCCAATTAGTGTCATTGTTGTCATTGTAATTCCAGCTGTGAAATTACACAGATTCTTCATTTATCTCACCCTTTCTTCTCTACCTCTGCAGACGTGGCCAATCGCTCCGTTTCTTTTGTCTGCTCAAATCATCCTGTGGTTCTAAAGCAGGATGTGCCCAAATCACAGGGGACGAGCAGCAGATAATGAAGTCAATCCTCTCTCTGTCTTTCAATCTCCGGTTCAGTTTTTCTATGCTATGGCTGTTTTCTGATTTTATTTCTTTCTCTCTCTCACTCTCTCTCTCTCAGGCATGCATGCACATGCACGTGCACACACACACACACACACACACACACACACACACACACACACACACTTGTTCAATCCTCTGCTGCTCTGTGCTGAATAATTTGTAATTTTTTTCTTTGGCTCACATATTGTTTCTTTTTATCATTATTCTCGTTCTTGTAACATATTGCGCACAGAGACTTTTGTATACACTACCATTCAAAAGTTTGGTCAGCACTTTTTTTTGTCTTGAAAGACACTTTTATTCAGCAAGGATAAATAAAAAAATAATTTGAACAAAAGTGGCAGTAAAAACATTGTTACAAAATAATTTTGTATTTCAGATACTGTACTTTTACCATCATCAAAATATCCTAAAAAAAGTATTAATTTACACAAAATAATTAAGCAGGAAAACTGTTGATGATAATAAGAAATGTTTTTTGGGCACCAAATCAGCACATTGGAATGATTCCTGAAGGATCATGTGACACTGATCATGTGAAATAAATTACATTAAAAAATAATAATAAATAAATAAAAAATCTATTGGAATAGAAAACTAAATTGTAATAAAATTTCACAATATTACTGTTTTTACTGAATTTTTGATCGAATAAATGCAGTCTTGGGGAGCATAAAAAAAAAATTCTAACTGATCTCAAACTTGTTAATGGTAGTATAACTACAGTTAACATGAAGATTTAAATGGTTAAAAGGTTTTGACATTGTAGGTTTTTTTTTTTTTTTCTGTGCTCTGTTTCAAAAAGTTTATATCTGATCATGTCCTCATATTTGATTTCACCTCTGAAACCTAACTTTAGTAAATCACTTGAAATGATACACCTGGTTCCTGGTGAGCTGTTCCTGTTTTCCTCCTCCTTCATTTTCTACATCTTTTGTTCTCCATCTAATCATACGCATTTGTTTGTGAAATTTCTAGAAACTCCTCATTCTTCTCTCTCATATTACACTCCTCAACAGACCGCCATGACCAAAATGTGTTCAGCTACTATCCCAAGACATTTGAGGAGGTAATGTTTGCAACTGAAGTGTTGCACATGAATGTGGTCTTTTGTTATTTATAACTTATTCAAATGTATGATGTAGAAAGTCAAATGTAATTGAGTATGGGAACTGATGAATAAATCTGGCAGGTTTAATGTAGCTTCAGCTTTTTGATAATTGAACAGCTTTTCCTGCTGCGAGAGCACAGTACTTGGTTATTGGAACATTTCCTCCTTTATGCATTTGTTTGTTCTGCTTTATTAGTTTCTTCCTTGGAATGCTGTTTAGTTTTCATTTTTCACAGCTGCCTTTCAGTTTAACACGATGAATAATGAGAATTTAACTGTTTGTTTTATTTAAAAAAAGTATTCTTTATTTGAATAAATCACAGGTAGCATCTAATTACAGGGCACATTTCTTATGAAGCCAATTATTTCAGTCTGTCTAAAGCTAGAATATGCAAATTCTGTATTTCATTTTTCATATTTGACAATATTTTCTAAAATAAAACTAATGGCAAACAAAAAAGGGCACCTGTTATGCCCCTTTTTTACAAGATGTAATATTGGTCTCGGGTGTCCCCTGAATGTTTTGTGTTTCAGCTCAAAATACCCCATAGTTAATTTATTATAACCATTTGAAAATGTCATTTTTGGGGCCTGTTTTAAAATAAGCTGTTTTGGTGTGTACGACTTTAAATGCAAATGAGCTGCATATCCCTGCCCTGCCTTTGGATGAGCCGTATGGCATCATCGATGAGCCCTTGATACCTATGGCAGTCGGTTTAAGCAGAAGGGCTGAGAGTGAAAGACCTGCTGTTTTGAATGTCATTCAGCCGTACATGTTTAAATCGGAAATATAAATAGTCTCTGATCAGACCCAGATGACGAAGAGACTCCGGCAGAATAAACACAAATGAGAATGGACCAGTACGTCTCGGTATGGTTATTTGATACATTTATGTACTTATAGAGTTGTAATCAAGTCCCCTTTGAAATTATGGATGTGCAGCACACACACAAACACTAACAATGGAGCAATTTTTTGAAACTACATACACTAACTGTGATAAAGTTTGCTATGTACAAGCGAAATTACATTTATGCAAGGGACCGGTTGCATCATGTTAACATTACTTGTCATACAGGTGCTTCTGTGGCAAATGTGAGAAGATGGTTAACTTTACAAAACAAGAACATTTATGCAGTTTTTAATACAATATATATATATATATATATATATATATATATATATGAAGAGTTCAGATGCAAAAGCCTCTAAGTGCCATTTTTTTTTTCTAGAATGATAATTTTTATCAAGCTTGTATATTTAAGTTCAGTGATTTCACTTAAATGGCAATGATAATTACCTATTAATTGTTATTTAAGTGAAATTACTGAACTTAAATATACAAGTTTGATAAAAATCATCATTAAAGAAGAAAAATTCAAATGGCATTTAGAGGCTTTTGCATCTGAACTCTTCATATATATATATATATGTGTGTGTGTGTGTGTGTGTGTGGTTACACTATACAAACAAGTTTTAAATTATATAGACAGACATCCTACGACGACAACAACTTTAGACGCATTTGTTGTTGAATTGGCTTGCCATCGACTGAAATGACCATTTTGCTCAAAAATCATAAAATACAGTTACTGGAAGTGACGGTGGATCGCAAACAATAGACGACGGTCCACAGTTGAGGATTAACTTTGAAGCAAGACCTGCTTTGAATTGACCCTCGTTCACAAAACAGTCAGTCAGAAAATGATTCGCTCAAACATAAACTTATTTACGAAGGAAAGGCGCCACTTAAACTTCCAAAATACAACACATCCAATGTGTTTTTAGTTGCTCTGATGTCGCAAATAAGTGAAAACTACTATGTATGTCATTATTACATCCATTATCCATTATTACATATATGTTTCCAAGAGACATTACAGGCTGTCGTTGAAACAATGGAGGATGGTGTACAGATCACCGAGGGCGGGGTCTATGCCACAACCACACGTCAATCCAACGCCCTTGCTCAATTTTACGTCACAAAGCGTTGAATCTTAGAATGGCTCGTTCTGAGACAGTGCATAAGATTTAGGCCTATTGAGATTTAAAAAAAAAAAAAAAAAAAAAAAAAAACACTGGGTGGATTTCTTATCATTCTAGGATGATTTTGCTCACACACTGCCAACACATATTTGTGTTCAAACACCATGTAAAAGTGAATTTTGCATAATAGAGGTGCCCTTTAACTATGAATTGTGTTTTGACAAAACATTTTGAGATTGTCTGCCAATTGACAGAAGTGGGCATTCCACATCAGTGTTATTTTTAGTAAATAATGTCTAACTTCCTAAAGTATTGATTTTATGTTAAGAAATGTGTACGTTTCATTTGCTGTCATTAAATTGTATTAAAGCCTTTATATATCATTGAAATTATATATGCTCTCAGCTTTTTGAAAAGCATGATTCTCACCAAGTCTGTATTTATTTTATCAAAATACAGCAAATGTTGAAATAGGATTACAATTTAATGGTTAACCGTTTTCAATTTTAATATATTTTAAAATGAACTTAATTCATGTGATGCAAAGCTGAATTTGCAGCATCATTACTCCAGTCTTCAGTGTCACGTGATCCTTCAGAAATAGTCTAATATGATTATATGTTATTCATTATTAATAATTATATCAATGTTGAAAACTTATTCTGCTTAATATTTTTTGTGGAAACTGACACTTTTTTTTTTTTTTTTTTTACAGATAATTTGACAAATAGAAAGTTCAAAATAACCAGCCCATTCTCACTCCCAAGGCGTCACCTAACTGACGCCTTGGGAAGCATTTGGACATGCTTCAATATCTGACGCTTTAGGCGCCCTTTAGCGTCAGTTAGATGACGCCCTAGGATCGTGTGTACCCTACCCCCACCCCACACCTAAACCTAACCGCGTCCTCTAACTGACGCTTTCCTTTAGCGTCAGTTAGATGACGCCGTAGGATCGCGTCATGTAAGTGACGCTAAAGGGCGCCTAAAACGTCAAATATTGAAGCATGGTCAAAGGTGACGCCTTGGGGTGAGAATGCGTTGAAATAACAGAGTTTATTAGACATGTAAATATTTCTGATCATTATAAAGGTCAAGTTTGGCTTTGCAATTCAGTAAAATGATTGATTAAATCGGCTAGCGGTTGGAATACATCTATACTGTGCTTACTGACAGAGAGAAGTGATTCATTCTCTTTGCTAACTGTGTACTGTTTAGTGAGTGCAGAAAGCCATTTTAATTGTAATGGCTCAAAATGCACTTTTTTATTAGTGGTTAAATAAGGCATTTCGTTATTTGTGGTTGAACAGGCACCATGTAAATGCTGAGCATACGCATGATTAATGATGTGGAAGGCTCGGAAGGAATATTCTTTCCAATTTCCCTCTGTTTTGACACTGGATTTCTGAGCTGTTCTGCCGCGTTTCAGATTTTTCCCAGCATTACCCGAGGCAGTTACATTACCCCATCTCGATGTCCCAGTGGCGGTACATGTTCTTTCTGAATGACATGTTTATGTGAAGAGGAACCAGAGTCACACGCAAACACTCTTTACATTCTTTTCCTGCCCAACACACACAAACATATAAGACATCTTGTCTCGTTCTGTGTGTATATTCATGTTTAGTGTGTGTATTTACTGTCCCACTTGCATAAATATTCAAACATCACCGATTTGGTCAAATACGAGAATTCTGTTTGATTTTGTAATTGCACATTATACATCGCAAAGAATGCGGCCCTATTCCAGGGAGCTTGATGAACTTCGACCCCTTATTGCAGTTCTCAGGCATGAAACACAATGAACATGATGACAACCTCTTAAGCAAAAAATGATTATTATTATTATATTTAAGATGGTTTTATGTTTGACAGTGTAAAAATGTTGACTTTACAGTAACGGTGCAGAAAATATAGTTCGACTTTTCTTGACAGGCCAGTGCAGCACTCCTGAAACTCCACTAATCCACTACTGCAAGTTTAATAAAAATTAATTAATGACTCATGTCTCTGTCCCCTCCATCATGTCTTTCATCTCTGTTTTCTTTGATGTAATTTCCTCTGTTTCTCATCCTCCTATACAGCCTTATGTCTGATTCTCTCTCGAAGGGGTGTTCACTTTGACAGCGATTTGAAGTGACAAAATGACTAGTCATTTATTTTTAAAGAGACTTTTTGGTGATGTGAACTTTAGGCTGATGAGCAGTGAAAAAACGTGAAGATCTTGTGAGCCACAATGTTCTTTACTGATACTTTAGTCAACTGGAGGATTTTAAGGAGGTCAAAGATGAGGTGGAACAGATGGCCAATAGTGTAGTTTAAACAAAACATTTATCCATGCAGTCCTATTGGAATCCAGAGGAAGCATATACAGCGACTATCTTCTTCCACAACCAGGCACTGCACAGTGTTTTGTATTGCTCGGTAGCTTGATCCGATTGTCATCACAAGGTAGGCATCTATGTTATTTAGCTATGCGTGTAATGCGCAAAACGGTGGGATGGGCTAAACCGGCCGTGTTGAAGTAGGCGTCGATCCTCTTTGACGTCATAGTTCCCCACTTTGAAAAACGAGTCGTTTGCTTTATTGGACTAACAAGGACGTTTTGAGTTCTGAAACTTACAGGATATTCTCATAATATGATGACCTCTTAGATGTCAAAAGCTCAAGGAAAATTTGATTTCTCAGTTCATCACCCCTTTAACATCCAAAAATGAAACTACTTTAAATAACGCCATTATAACACCTCAACACAGGTGAGAGTGTGAGCAGAAAGGAAGAAATTCAGCTTCCAGGTGTAGGAGTTAATTTTAGCAGTGCAGTGTGATGTTTTTCCCAGTGTCATGTGAAGGCTTTTCACATTCGTCGCCGGCTCCCATGAGCACCTGGGTAAGATGACAATCTTTATTTATCTGTCTTGCAGGAAGTGTGTTTTCGTAAAGGAGAGAAGTGTTTGTGATGGACAGGTGATTATTTGAGGAGCAGCTAGTGTCAGTCTCTTGATTGTCAACGCCAAATATTTATGTCTCTGGCGGACAGCCTCCTCTCCATCCGATCTTCTTTGTAGCTTAGGGTCAAAAGGTCAAATGTTGTGGGAGTGTTTCCCATAATCCTCCCCCCCCCCCACTTATATTCGCTATTTTGTGCACTGTTTCTCTCTTTCAGCTTCTCTCTCATTTGTTTGTGTCAGAGTAAATGACGTTCTCGCACTTCCAAGAAAGAGAGTAATGAGATCAGTATAGGCGTTTGACTCATGTTACAAATATTAAACACACAAACAGTCTCATACCCGTCTTGTCATGATCACTCTGATGCACACCCGTATGGACACACTGGTTCTTCCTCTCTCGCTGGGAAAGGAAAGGTGTGGTCCCTTGTTTCTAAATAAGACCAATGGACACTCTATATATAGGTGTTGTTTTTGGTAAACACAGGAAGTTGAGTCATGCCAGTCAGGCCTGTTGTGTGTGTGTGTGTTCATTCCATAGAGACCTTCACTTCTCAAACCACAAACTGATAAAGCTAAAGATAAAACACACAAAAAAGTGAAGTCAACACAAAGAAAGTCCTCGGAATGTTTTTTTGTAGAGTGTGAAAGACATGGGATGACATGCGAGAATGTTAAAGGCCCTTTTTTTGGCTGACCTTTGACTTGAAAAAGTACATGCGCTCTCTTTTTTATAATATAGCATGTTTTGTGGAAATTAATAAGAATTAATTAAACAGCAGTGCTGTTGGATGGACGCTGTCTCTGATATTGTATTGAAAAGATTGTTTGACACATAAAATATTGAATTAGTATCATTCAATTATTGTTGGAATTTTAAACTGACATATTGAGAGGATAAACCCCTGCTTAAAATATAAAATAACATCTAAAATAATTTTATAAATAGTCATTTTATTTTTTATTTAGAATTGAAACAGTTGCATATCAGTCTTTAAAGAGGGGGAAATATCACTAATGACGCAGCTAAATGTGGCATTAATTATAACAGGTTTGAGTGATGTTTTAAAATTTAAAGTTGTTAAATGTTTGATCCTGTTCAGTAATTGTTGTTAAGAAATGACACAAAATATAGATTTCTGATCATTTGCAGTTTAGACCTGTTGAGTTTTAGAAATGTTGGCGATCAAAAATAATATTAAATGGCTATGATTTACTCTGAATAAAACATGTAATAGAGGTATCAATTTTACTGGTATCAATAATAGGTACATTGGCCTTATTATTAGGTATTTGATTAAAAAGAAATTCAGTATCACCCATTCCTGTAGAGCATGTTTTGAGGAAATGAATGCATGTAAATGAAGCAACAGTGATGCATCACTCTGTTAAACGAGTCTGTTTATCTCCAGACAGGTCTGAACAAGTCACCTCAGTGGAGGCGCACAGGTGCTGCTGCCCTCTAGTCTACTTTGATGAAATTGAGGAGAAAAAAAGGCGGATTCTATTTTCACCGTTTTACTTCTCTAAACAAATGTGAGAAAGAGTGATAGAGCTTCTGTACATACATATGTGACAGAAATAGAGATGGAGAGGACAAAAGCTGGACAGCTCATAAAGGCCTGACACTTGTTTATTTTCCCTCATTGTGTGTGGACAGTGATCTTTTCTGTTTGATTGATGCTCAAGCACAAACAGACAGTGCCCGGAAGAGAGATGCGAGAGAGAACAATCATTTATAGTAGGCTACAGAGTGTCTGCACCAAGTCTAGTTAGTTTTAAAGAGTTATTTCACCTAAACATGAAAATTCTGTCAGTATTTACTCACTCTTATGTTGTTCCAAGCCCGTAAGACCTTCGGAACACAAATTAAGATATTTTTGATGAAATCTGAGAGCTGGATCACTCCTCCATACTAGTACATTTGGCTTCTTGAGGAATTGAAACTTGATGGCCTCGAAAAGTTATTAAAGACATCGTTAAAATACTCCAAGTGACTTCATTGGCTCAATTTTAACTTTATCAAGTGACGAGAACAGTTTTTGTGCGCAAAAACAACGACTTTATTTCAACTATTATTTCCTTCTCTATGGGCCTCTAGTCAGTTAACGTTGTGTGATAGCATAGAGCTACGTCACACGTAGGCTCACTATTGGCCGACGCTGGTCATGTGTGTGATGCATGTGACGTACAACAGCAGATCATATGCAATGGGCTTTATGCACAGCTGCACTACTTCCTGAACTTAAGCCAGCTCCTTGTTTCCTGTCTGCCATTATTGGCCAAATTGATTAATTCAGGTGTGTCTGATCATTGTTGCCATGACTACTGAGGTCAAGCACACCTGAATTAATCAAAGCCCATTACACTAGTTTAACTGTCTAGAGGCACAAAGAGAAGGAAGTGAATAGTTGAAACAAAGTCATTATTTTTGTTGTGTTCTCGTAGCTTGATAAACTTAAGATTGAGCAACTGTAGTCACTTGGACTATTTTAACGAAGTCTTTAATAACTTTTTAGGGCTGACACGTTTCAATTCCTCAAGAAGCCTATGGACTAGTATGCAGGATCCAGCTCTCAGATTTCATCAAAAATATCTTAATTTGTGTTCTGAAGATGACCGAGAGTCTTACGGGGTTGGAACAACATGAGGGTGAGTAATTAATGACTTAATTTTCATTTTTGGGTGAATTAACCCTTTAAGTTGCAGCTCCTAAAATGTGATTGTTTTGGAATCCAGCTACACTGCTCTGTTTCATACTGCAGAATCAGTTGCGGTGTTGCGATGCCATTTTATAATTATTGCAGGAAACTCTATTTTAGTGCACGTTTCATCTGCATTGGTGCAATAACCATTAATAAAACGCAATGTTGTTTGCAATCCTACTATTGAACAATGGATCACATTGATACATAGCCAGCTTCTATCTTGCATTCCTAGTTAGGACCCTTTAAGGCAAGTCAGTTCACTCTCACCGCCGGTCATTTTGGTAACATGGTGACAAGCTGCTTTTTTATGCTTACTTGAATGAAGGCCTATAGTATGTTATATTATTATATATAACGTGTTGTTATTTTTCCAATTTGTGTCATGTTCAGTGATTCCTGCCATAGATTCAGAGCAAATGCCAATTTTTCTTTACTTGTTTCACACTCACACATGAATACATATATATGTTCCCTCACTTTCCTCATTCCACCTGCCATTGCAGCCCTCAGTATTTTGATAGAGAGAGATTGGATGGTTTGGAGTGATGTAAAGGAAAACTGACAGAAGAATGGATGAGTGGAAAGTGGAAGAGAGAGATAGCTGATATATGTTACTATATATATATCTGTGGAGACCCAGAGAGAAAAGGACATTCATGTATATAAACCTCAGAGCTGAATGGAAGACAGGCATGTGACAGTTGAATGAAGCTAAAGAGAAAGAATGATAAAAGGAAGAGAGGGAGGTGAAAGAGAAAGAATGTTCTGCTCATACTCTGGTGATTTATGGGTGGTTCTGCCTTCAGGCGAAATAGTTTGAAAATTATTAAATAGAGGCAATTAAAGTCATAAAAATTGAGGAAAGAAAAGTAGTGGTGGTGATGAACTTGACGTCTGTCTGGTCTACAAAATTTAATAGTGTCTGTCTTTTTTTGTTTTCTTTCCCCTCGGTTTCATTTCATCTTACATTTTTAGTTTTATAGACTTTTACTTTGATTACAAAAGTATATGTCTGTTCTTTCATGTTTAGTCGTTGCTTCTGAAAAGGTGCATAGTGGCTCTTTTGTGCTGCTTTATTAGCAGACTGTGATTGCTTTGGGCATTTTGGCATCTGTGAAAATGTTGTGGGATTTGTTCAATCAGTTTGATGCAAGTCAGAGTTTTGACTCCTCCAATAAAAGGCAAGTAAAATGCTGAAATACAATGGATATTGATTGATGTCCTGGACATACAGACTTTGAACACACACACACACAAATTCATCTACAGGGTTGATTATGAATTCAAATGCAGATCACAAGTGGTCAGCGGAGACCGAATGATTTTTGCTCTGTTCATGCCAAATGCATGTCAGTCTGTGTTGAAAAAAAAAAAAGCTTCCAAATACTGTATACTGTTAATATCGCCACAAACGTGACATTTCAAGCTTTTTTATGTTTCGACTTTAAAGAGGAAGCACATATCAGGCAATCCAGAGATCTTCCAGAGATAGTCTTGTGCACGTACATATGGAGCTTTTCCAAGAGTTTGATTGGACGGTTGTTTTCTTTTAGAGCCGTGCACAGCTGGAAAAGTTTAAAACTCATGTCTTGGTGGAATTATTACGTTTCACAATTAATTCGATGTTGACCAGGATGCATCAGGACAGATTAGCGTTTAAACTTGGCAAACGTGATTTATTTTCGACTGCATCTGAAGTGAACGTGGTATAAGTGATCTGTTTACACCTGCTGCCCACTTTTGATCAAATCACTTGGGATGGATGTCAATCGTTGTAAACAAGACCTAAGTGGAGCGAGAGAGAAACTGAGGTTTTTGCATCTGACAGATGTTTTCATATGCCCTGATCCCTAATCTAATCTTCTCTTTAGTACCTCTTCCTCACGAATCTTTGTCTCGGCTCATCTCTCAGAATCGCATCCACACATGGCCGATCCCCATCATTATCCAATCACATCCATCCACCGCCCTCTGTGTCAGTGGCAATACAATCAGAGCCATATGGTAGCCACATTTGCAAGACCCCACACTTCCTGAACGCTTCCTTTCGGGAGGCGGCGCTGGGCAGACATGCGGGAAGATGTAATCAGACGTTTGGCAGAATCTGCAGCAATCAGGCACGCCATCAGACGCTTTTTGGTCTTTGGCCACCGGGGCTTAAGGGTATCTGGGGTGTGTGTGTGTGTGGGTAACATCAAAGTTCCTGGATAAGAGAAGGAGTTGGAGAGAGAGGAGATTACATGGATTAGGACGGAGGGGGAAAGAGTAATGTCATTAAACACTTGTCGATATTTTATTCCACCCTGTAGACATGGGAGAGACTCTGTAGGGGCTGATATGCTGATTATAACTCGTGCTGCTCCAAATTTGTTGACAGAATAGTGTGTGTTGGGCATTTGCCCTGGGGAGTGACTCTTAATGCACTCAAATTAGAAAGAAAGATGGAGTATTATAGGAGCATAAATGTGGCGAGACAATGAAATCGCATTCCTTCTGAGTTGCGCACACACTTTCCATCTTTCAGCACCCTCTGTAATGTTAATGGCTGCCCGTCTGTTGGACGCTACCTTTGTGTTCCAGCTCAAGCGAGGATATGATGTCATCAGGGCTTTTGTGCGTCTAATCCAGTGCAAACATTAGATGTCTAGAGTGCTGATGTATGTGTGTACATAATACAGAACCTCAGGTACGCACTTTCCTCATATACAATGCCGCTCATTGATCACAGCTCCAAAGAGCCATGTTACAGCTTTGTTTTGTGCTTGCAAGGCATCTCTGTAATGAAAGTTGTCTTATTATTTTCTGTATCTTCTCCTTCTTAACATACACACTGCATTCAAATTTTATTTAGCAAATTTTATACATTTTATTTATAGGACTTTCTCAGACCCTTGGCTGGGTAAAAATATATAGTACCATTCAAAATGTTTGTTCGGTAAGATTTTAGTTTTTTAGTTAGATTTTTTTTTTCTGATTAATTATGTTCTTTGTTTGAACAATCTCAATATCGATACTTAAAACCCCAAGATCAATCTTTTACATATTTGTACAACAATTCCCATCCTGCAGATGCCACTGCGTTCTTACTCAGCCGCATAATTTGGTCCCTATTGTCAATTATTTTTTTAATTAATGTGAGTTTGCAGTCTGTATTGAGTATTATGCAAAACAATTAGTGTAACCCCATTTACAAACAATAGACTCATATGAGCCAGTTTCCTTATTGTGAATCAAAAGCGTACAAATGCAACCAGTGTACTGTAAGTCCAATTGTTGAATTGAATAATCTTTTGGGTCAGAATTTATGGTATGTGCACTATTGAGTGAGCTTGCCCTGTGAACACGACCTAACCGCTCAACACAAATACTGGGAGGACACATTATTCTCACCACTTGCTCTCTTCTCAATCCTTTCATGCTGTTGTATCCTTATCTGCTGTTCTTTCATGCCCGTAGTGTTGCCTCAGGTGAGACAGGCCTCGGGGAAAAAAGACAATAAGGATTTTAAGTCCACATCCACATAGTATATTATGTGCCAAAGATACCTGAAAGAGATGCATACCACAATCCCATTTAGATAATTTCTTAGTAGGAAAAGAAGTTTATTTCTGGTAGTATACAAGCACAACAAGACTTCCTCTAAATTGCATTGCAAGGCTTAATTAAGCATAATTTAATTGTGAAACAATACCATTAATGGACAGTGCTTTTAATCATGCCATTGCCTCTTCACAAAGCCTTAAAGTACTCTGTCGATAGATGGCCCACTGTCATTTTCTTTTAATGGACATTCTGCTCTTAATGCTGCTGTCACTTCCACAATAAAATGTGCACTCTCAGTTACGGCCTCGGACAAGTTATTGGCCTGCTTGATGTTTGGTTTTCTTGCTTATTCGATCGGCTGTGTGGTAAATATTAGAATGACTCCGCCAATGTTGTTACAATGGGAAAAAAAATGTGTTTGGCTTTAAATGAAACATGTTTGTTCATGTTTTAATGTGTTTACAACTCACAATCAATTCCTGTTTGATGAAAAGAAGTGCACAAACGTGCAGACAAAGTACACCCATAATTGGAGCATTTCATTTTTACAAAGCCCTTTTTCTTTTATGAGCATAAATTGCCTTTGCGATACATAAACACGTCTGTGAACATAAACACTGATAGTATAAATGACTCGGCTGCCATTGCAAATGACAAAGCAGTGCAAACAGACTGTTATTGTCTACAATAAAAATAATCACTACATACTTTGCCTCGACAGTAAAATGCATCTTTGTTTCCAAATAGACCATTTTTGCGGCGCTACTGAAGCAGTGACAGTATGTTTGGCGAGAGCTTTCCCTGTAAAAACTAACTGCTAAAAATAATGAATTAATAAATAATGCATGAAGAGTAAACAGTGATCCACCTGAGGCTTGTTGTTTAAATGTAAATATTGAGTTGCGAGAGAGGCGTGGTGGGTTCAATTACCTTTTAAATCATCACACTTTAATTATTGTAATGTCTTGTTTGATTTACCGTATTGTTTGGAGGCTGTTTGGGAAAGTTTTGGAACAGATGGCTCCATTAACACGCTAGATGGATCTAAGATTAACGTTGAAACTTGTTGCACCCCGACAAAGATTTTCTTATCATCATACCATTCCATTACTCTTTCAATGCTTGTCAGTGCTGATGCTAGTTTAAAATTCTCTTAAATAAATCTTTCAAATTCTTCCTTGTTCTGTAATTGTTTCTTTTAATTAGCAAATGGAGTATAGTAAACACATAACATTGTATTTAAAAAATCTGACATCAAGCTGAAAACTGTTGCCTAGTTTGTCACAGACAATTGATGTTGGTTAAAATGGAAGTTACGCAGTTTTACGTCACTCTGACTGTGTATGGTGTAAACACAATGCAATTTTAGATTATTTCAATTGACAAACAAACAACGTCAACATGACAACCTGACATCAATGGTCAATGTTTTGTCTTTCGGGTGTTTTACGACGGCTTCAGTTGTGGTATATCTAATCATTCTTAGAATGTATTACTTTGAGTCTATTGTTTACTCAAGTGTTACATAAAGTGAAGATTTGTGATGGTAGACTCATCCTTCATTATGAATAATCTTATCTTTTGATTTGCACCCAATAAATCCGACATGAAAAAGAAAACAATCATGTTTAAACAAATTATTTTACTAGATCACCATAAAAGCTAGGAAAATGCTAACTTAAATTTCATATTTAGTCTAATTTAATACATTTTTTTTTTCATTTTCACCAAGCACACACTTTTTTCCACCAACACAAAGATATGAATAAAATATAATTATATTGGATTTTTGGACTTTGCTGCAGTTAGTTTCCAGAGTGTTAAAGGGTTAGTTCACCCAAAAATGAAAATTAAGTCATTAATGACTCCGTAAGACCTCCGTTCATCTTCGGAACAAAGTTTTAGCATTGTATTCTCTTCTGGTTCTGTTGTCATTGCTCGTTCACGATTCCAATGACGCTGCTGACGTGTTATCTTGTGCTCCCAATTAAGACGATTAGGACATCCGCGACATGAACCATTTTTAAAAAATGAAGAGTTCAGATGCAAAAGCCTCTAAGTGCCATTTGAAATTTTGTTCTAGAATGATCATTTTTATCAAGCTTGTATATTTAAGTTCAGTAATTTTACTTAAATTGCAATGAGGATTACCTATTAATTGTCATTTAAGTGAAATTACTGAACTTGAATATATAAGCTTGATAAAAATGACCATTTTAGAAGAAAATTTCAAATGGCATTTAGAGGCTTTTGCATCTGAACTCTTCAAATATTGCAATACCAAAATACAAACAATGTAGGAAAGATTGAATACAGCGCGCGTCTCCATCAGACTGTAAACGAAGCTCGGGCGCACAAGATAACACGTCAGCAGCGTCATTGGAATCGTGAACGAGCAATGACAACAGAACCGAAAGAATACAATGCTGAATAAAGTCGTTGTTTTTGCTATGTTTGGACCAAAATGTATTTTCGATGCTTCAAAAAAATTCTAACTAACCCACTCATGTCACATGGACTACTTTGATGATGTCTGTATTGCCTTTATGGACAAGGACAGTATATAAGGTACATACATTTTCAATGGAGGAACAGAAAGCATGCTGACTAAATCTAAAATATCTTAAACTGTGTTACGAAGATGAACGGAGGTCTTACGGGCTTGGAACGACATGAGGGTGAGTCATTAATGACATAATTTTCATTTTTAGGTGAACTAACCTTTTAAATAGGATGTGGTGTCATTTTGAACTTTTGCCATTGTTGGAAAGCACTTGGTATTTGCTGTTGGCTTAAAATATAATTAAATTATATTTTTGGCTTCTGCCCCGGCACCCAACACAATTACAAATTGCCATTCTAAAAGTGCCATATATATATATATATATATATATATATATATATATATATATATATATATATATATATATATATATATATATATATTATATAGGCTATATAGATTTTTTATAGATACCCGAGGGAAAATTCCGATGCAAAACGGTTGCACCATCAAACAAAGTGCAATCAAACTAGAATGTGGCAAGACAAAACATGGATACCATGGCTTTCTCCTCAGACTCTTGTAGACTGTTAACACACCTTTGTACCATCAGTAGCACACAGGTTGTACAATTACAGGTTTAGCCATGGGACACATTTCCTCATAGTGGTTAAGCGCCAACCCAAATATTTTGATTTTCAACCATAAGCAAGTCATTTTTATTTCATAAATAACGGTTAACACACACAAAAGTAACATCCCACTTTACTTAACATAGATAAATTGTAAGACTATCGATGTACAGTACTCATTACACTGATGAATAATAAACCATCCCAGTGTAGTTCGTGCAATAAAGTTAGTAAGTTGGTATGAGCCACCAAAGTTATGAGCAATATTGAATTGGTGGTATTTTAGGTTAAGATTACAGAATCAGATAACCGTTGCCAGGTAAATACACAATACTAACACAAACTGTTAATAAAACATGGACACTGATCCTGATGGATCGATTGAACATCATACCTGCATACAAATCCTTCCTAGCTAACAAACGACGTACCACTTGAGTCATTTGAACTGCTTTTAATTTGAGTGCTGTGTTTGTAGAACTTTGTGTCATGCACGAGACACTGCAAAGGATGTGAGTGCAATGGTCAAACACATCTGACTAGCATATTTATGTACATTAAAAAAAAAAAAATTAGTGAAGTGAAGTCTTTGCAGAAGAGTCAACAGCTTTCAAAGACATCTAAGAAGTCTTGAATAAGAAAAAAAAAACATTTAGAATCAAGTTTTTTGTTGTTTTTCTTCTTTGGCTAGATCACATAACCTTCTCTCCTGGTTGAGACGCTGCTTTAGCATGTTCACCCCATATGTATATATATATTTTATGCTCTACAGAAGAATTAAAGAAATAATGTCAGGTTTGGAATGACATGTGGTTGAGTAAATAATCACAGAATTTGTGGGTAAACTGAAAAAAAGAGAGAAAAGTTACATGCAAATGGGGAGAGTTTGGTAGAGCGTTTTTGATTATTACTTCAGTTTTTATTGCTACAAAGCTGTACGTGCAATGTGATGCCCAAAAAAAAAAAAAAAAAAAAAAAAAAGCAATTATACCATTTTGTCACAGTTGTTCAGATTGTTACTGGAAAGCCATGCTATTCATTGCAGCTGAGGTACAGTAACTAAAAAATGTAGTTAAGTTAGAAGTGTCTTTTATTACTTCCCCAAACTGCTGCATTTATTCAGCTTCCTCGATGTTATAAGAGATTAGTCCCTGGAGTCATTGGAAAGCAGAGAGACAGAGAGAAAAAATATGACATAAAACACTGACATCATTACAGCGTGCACAAAATTCAAAAGCTATAAAGAACTTGTCAAAAAAAATCTGATAACATGAAAACAATTTCAGAGCTGAGAAACTGATCAACATTGTTTGTGACCCTCTAACGGGTTTCAACAAGAAATAATGTTAAATGCTTCAACCCGAACAGATGAACAGAATGGCCTGCAGTGACAACACAATGAGGAGATAAACACTTCCTGGGGTACCATTACTGAGAGACGTAGGTTTGGCGTGGTATCCGGTGTGTATGTGTGTATGATGCATACTCCATGATGTTACAAATTTCTGTCTGCACCGTGAAGATTAAATGAAGCCTCTTAAGTGTATATCCCACTGTTATTGTATCAAATTTCTGAAAAATTCCCAGCAAGCATTTCACACGGTCCACTGAGTGACAGCATAAAGTACTGCGGGGGGAATACCTGCTGTAAGGCAATACTCTACCACGACCGTTTGACTGCTTTTACACTGTGTGGCAGGACAAGATTGAAAATACAATGAAATGAAATGGGATACTGATATATTGTACACTACACAATATACTGCCTTGTATTTTTTACATGTATTAGAACAGTTTGCAACGGTAGCCGTAGTATGCTACACATGATATTACCATTACCTTACACTGCATGCTAGTTCAGCAGTTGTCCCTGGGTTATCATTTAGGAAATAAAGATTTTTATTTATTTTATTTTATTTATTTATTTATTTATTTATTTATTTATTTATTTATTTTTGCATGGAGAGGCTAGCAGCAATACATCAGGTACATTTGACAACATCAGTTCCTTTAAATGGAAACTGTTAATGCTTCTGTTTGCAAGAGCATCAGCAAAGCCATCAAAGCTAGAAAATGAACAATTTAAATTCTGCTATTTTAACTCGGCTATTAATGCTTGTATTATTTCTCGCTAGAACAGATTATATAAATGTATCTACTAAAAATAAGAATCATAAAAATATTGATGGGACCACATGGCTCATTAGTATTATAATGGTAGTTAAGTGGTGACAAACGTCTCCATTTCAAATTTCTGAGAAATGTTGTCTTTTTAATAGACAGAAAAAAATCTATGCCAACTATAAACAACTGTATGCAGGCTGTATGCAATTTTGTGCGGTCTGTTAAAATGATGAGTCAAGAAAAAGATTGAACTGGTTTTACTACTGATTCATTCGTCAGATGGAAATGGATGTTTTCGCACATAGCATTACAGTATATGGTGTTCCCCAGAGTGTGATTTGCAGACTCTTTATTACATGCAGATAATTTGCATACAAGGCATACTGCGTACAGAAGAAATAGTACGAATAGTTTGGTGAAATGCTTAGCAGCTGTCTTTCTTTCCCACATGATTCCTCAAGTATATGACCTCTCAGTGCAACTGAAGAACTTCTCAGCTTGAAGGACGCGGTCCGAGACCGAGAGCCAGGTAATCTCGGTTTTCCTCCGTGACAGCTCCGGTGAAACACAGAGCCACTCTTGTCTCTGATCTCCTGAAGGGCAGCGTATGCAGTGCTTTTTCTCTAATGCGTACACCTTCATGTCCACAGTATCAAAACTTCTGAGAACGAATGAGCTTTGAATTATCTTTTCCTGTGCCCTAGGAAACTACTGTTTATGCAGCTGTGTCAAAGGCACAATCAGGGCTGGTTTGCGTTTTTAAGCCTTAGATTTAAGATTTAAGCTTTTCCTCTTGGGCCGTCTTGACAGTGACACTGGCAGTTGAATGGTTGTGTACCAACAGGGCCTGAAGGTAAATATTGAATGATTGTCATTGTTAGGTTGGGTTAGGTTGGCGGATGGTGCATTTGGCAGAGAGCCCAGGAGTGTATTGAAACCGAGTCCCGTATGAGAGAGACTGATCACTTAATCAGAGTATAAAGCTAAAGCTAGAAAACACAGCATGGAAAGGTCGAGAGGTGAGACAGAGGAATCTAATTCCATTTCCCACTGTCTCATAATGACTCGAGTTTATTAGGTGAAGAAACATTGGACTGGTTTATTCATGAGACTGAAGCTTAGCTAAAGCATTTGGATTTAGTTTGATCATCATTGTGCCTTTTGTTATACCTGGATGCAAGTGAGAGATATGGCTCTGGAATTTGTAAAATTTTGTTGAGGGGTTGTTTTTTACTCCTAGAAAGCAGAGACAGTAATGTTCTCTTCAGCACACATGACCATTCAGCTCGTGACTTCTATGACTCATGTAGGCTGCATTTACACTGCAGGTCTTGACGCCCAAATCCGATTTTCTGACTATATCCGACGACCCGCTTACATCATCTTTTAGAAGTGACCCGTATCCGATTTTTGCATTTACACTATACACTGATGAAACAACCAAATGTAGACGTTCTGATCCGAATAAAGCGAATACAGTTATCCAGTGTTTTTCTTTCCACAATATTTTTAAAAGTTATCAAAACATTGGTCTCGTACGGCGGAGAAAAAGAGGAGAGCCCTTGTTGGCACTGTAGCCATGAGCACTTAAAAACATATCTCGTGAAATGTCTTCAAATACCAATTTGTTTCTGTAACATTAACATCCTTGCATTTTTGCCTGCACTCTTCGCCCCAAACATTCAAAACACATGAAACCTCCACATTGCTCGACTGTGTGTATCCGTTGTCTTCCATCACGCTTTTAACCGTGCACTTTTTTTAATGACGTACGACTCGCATTTACTGGGGAATATCCAATTTGTCTGCTTACATGGCACACGCAAATGCACATATCCGATTCTTATCCGATTTATTACCACATATGAGTGAGGCCTGAATCCGATCTGAGAAAATCGGAATCCATGCGTTTTTTTCCTGCTTACATGTTCACCGGTCATATCTGTTCCTCTGCCACACGAGAGGAACAAATCGGATTTGGGTCACTTGAACCAATAAATGGGACCTTAGTATTGTCAAAAAACAAGACATTTTCCACTCCAGACCTGATTTCCAGATAAACACATTACATAGAAACAGAGAAAGATCTTAAGTTAAATTAAATGTTAAATCCATGTGTAGCCTAATTAATATGGATGAGCTAAGCCGTAATCATTTTGGGATGTCAACCAGCTTGTCTGTTTATCGCCTATTCCCACTTTTTAAAATGTGACTCATTTCATAATAAAGTTTTGGTTTGATAATTAATGCCCGCTAGTGGATTGTGTGTAAATTTCATTATGAGGAGTTTTGGAAAAGTTAAGATTACCGTGAGAACAGTAATCAGCAACTTCTTCCGTAACAGTAATGGTCACTCCTCATATAACACTCAATTGAAGAAGCTTTTCCAGGAAGAGCTGTCATCTGGGCGAATACCACCCTCAGTGTTCAGAGGCTATCATTTGACTGTCTTCATTTGTATAACCAAAGCCCTGATTACCTGTGTGTTTGTTGGGTTTGATAAGCAGTGATGTAGCTTAGCACTTGTTTCCTCTTAAAGAGTGTTTGCTTTTTTTATATACAGTATATAATGAGGGTTGGCGGGTTAGCAACATTCTAAAATTATAAAAAAGCAAATGGTTAGAGTGGAAGAATCATCCGATTTGTCTCTCAGACGTTTAGATAAGTCTGAAGGAACTGAAATGGTCTGCAGTCGGTTTTGGGTGGTTTCGCCATTTGATTGCACAAACACAGAAATTTGTCTAAAAAAGTCATCCCTAACTGTAGAGGACAGGCCACTGACGGCCCAACCGATCACACCAGCTCTGTACGATTCATTTACATAGATTTACTGAGAGGATGAAATCTGCCTCTGGCTCAAGGACTCTTCATGCCAAGAAAGAAACAAAAAGCACTCTGCATATGACAATTTGGATTTCACTCATGTTAATGGCGCTGTATGACTTGCTAACTTTTTCTAGAGGTAAAGCCACACTGTGTCGCATATTTTTTATGCTATTAGAAATATTTTACGCATGCTGACAAAAAAACATGACAAAAAATGCTGTATTCTGAATGCCAGGCCAGTTCTTCACTTTGTAAAGAAACACTTAACGCCCATAGACTGAACACATAATAAGTATGTGCATGATGTCACTGTTTTCACAAATTTGCATTAACAGAGACTATAATGATATCGTTCTTAAAAACGTGCATTTTTAAAACCGTTTTCAAAAATTTGCATTTTTAGGCCCCCAAAACACATACAAATTTTGTTTTGTAAATGTCCCCATAGTATTGTAACTTTATTAGATAAAAAAAAAAATGTTTAATATAATATAAATTATTACAATATATTTTCAAATGTGTTCAATTTATTTTAATAATAAAAATAAAGCCACAATTCAAAAAATCATAATCTAAATACTTATTGACTTGTAATGAATTCAATATGTATGTATTGTATGCATTATTATTTTATATTATACTGAATTGGTATGAAACAGTATGAATGTATCTTATGAAAAAAGTTTAATTTTATGGTTTGAGTTGGCTCTTAGTAAGCCTAAGTATGATGCATACCCAAATGTTTCTATATATTTTATATTCCCAAAAGGGTTTTAATTTCCTTAGCTGATGCACTCACTAACAAAACCATCCCAATCATTATACAATTATTAATTATTTCCAAATAGAACTATTCAAGTCAGCTGACTTTTTTCCATATTAAAATACTGCAGATAAACAAAATATCACAATGTTTTTTTTCCCAATATCATTGAGCCCGAGTATTTTTTTCTTTTTAATATTTAATATGTTTCATAAGATATATACTACACTTTTTTTTCCAGCAAGGACTCATTAAACTGATCAAAAGTCATGTATAATGTTTCAAAAATATTTCAGTTTCATTTTAATGCTATTCTATAGAACTTTTATTTATCTAAGAATGCTGAAAAAGGCCAGTATCACGTTTTTCAACATTGATAATAATAAATGTTTCTTCAGCAGCAAATAAGAATATTTGAATGATTTATAAAGGTTTGTGTGACATTGACGACATTTCTGGTTTGTTATGGATCTTGTAAGTTCCCTTGATAACAGATCCAGACACATCACTGAAAAGATGGATAAACAAAACATTTTCAACTTCTATACTTTTCTGAGTCTTGTTTACAGGGAATATTGAGTCTTGATGTGAATAATTCCTTTTCCTCTCATATTTTAACAAAAGCACAATACCTTTTTGAAACTAAAGATAAGAGAAGCTGACAGTTAAAGCAGTGTGTTCTGGCTAAACCCTACAGTATCTGCTTCCACAACACCGGTTAAAAAGTAATGCCTTTAGACATGGTGCCATATTTACACCATGGATTTGTTCCTTGGAGTTCTTATGCATTGAGTACCATGTAAATACCACAGTACACACATTTGGTTATCCTTCAGCATACACAAAATAAAAGGATATTACCATCTGACACAATCATTGTACTATGACACCATCATAGTGTCTTCTGTGAGGGAGAAATCACACACAAAATTGTTGGCATACTTTTTTCTTTGTGTAGGCCGCTGTGTAACAAATCCATTGCAGCAAGTCAGCCGAGCAGAGAAAAGACATTTGTCAGAAAAGAGATGGCCAGACACAAAGCGAAGGAGAGCGGAAATGTTTTTCTGATAAGCATGCCTCCAGGAGCACTACGCTGGCCCTCGGTGATTAGAGACGCGCTGGAGTACGTCCAGAACACGTCAGGCTGACCTTGACACGTGCTTCATCATGCTGTAAGCGTGTACTCCAGAGGGGCTGAGAGCTCAGGAGTGGATGACACAACAGGCTGTGTAATCACAAATTACACCCCATCCCCAGAATACGGAGTTACCACCGACCGCCGTCTCCACGTTTGAAATATCAGCATTCACGCGACTCCCATAGCGTTTATTCATCCACCAAATGCTGCATATTCTGTTCTATACAGTGCATGCCAAGCCTGCGTGTCTCAGTCTGTGGTATGAGATCTACAACATGCTATCTAGACAAAGTCACGCATGCTGGAGAATCCTAATGCTCTATTGATTGACTCAGGCCTAAGGCTTTGAATCATATAGGCCTGCCAAAGGTTATCATAATCAATACGCAATAACCGTAATAGCGCTCTCAGCCCGACTACAAAAGAATAAAAGAACAATCATGCAAATCTGCTCGACTCGGGGTTATGGGCCGATGATATTAGTTGTTACAAGGACAGGGTCCCAGCGTTCCTCAAGCTAGTTGAGCTCCCAAGTTTGGCTGCCATGGTAACCTTGACAAAAAGTGCCGGTTTGCAGAAGTGGGAAAGGAAGTGTCTATTTTTACCCACAGGATAGAGAGGGACACATAGCTGATTTTGAGGATGAGAGATGTCGATGAATATGTTTAGCACATTTTTAGAAGTTTGTCTCTGTTTTGAGGGAATAGAACTGAGGTTTATAAGCGTGTGTGTGTGTGTTGAGGTGGGAAATGAAGGTTTCTCTCATTGTGGTGTTATAGAAGTGTGACTGTTACACCTTTCCTGAAAGCTGTAAATTGGTTTTAACACTAAACATCTTGCTTTAACCCTTTGATGCACAACATGGGTCTAAATAGACCCGACTCAGTTTTCATTTTCTATATCTTTGCAAGAAATTAATTTCATCATTCAGTATTCCAGGTATTCCTCAATTAACTTGTTTTTGATCATCACAAATCCTTATTTTTATTTTTCCTTTCTTACTTTTTGAATAAAAATAGTTTTTGTTTAGCAACCCCTCTAATGCGCAACATGGGTCTAAAAAGACCCGTATTCATTTCCTATGGTATTTCAGTGATGGCTGAGTGTTTTCTTTGCTGAATCTTTAAAATATATGTATTTTATCATTTGTTATTCCAGGTATTCATTAAATATCTTGTTTTTGATTTCCACAAATCATTGGGTTTATATTTCCTTTCTTACTTTATAAACAAACACAGTTTTTGTATTTCTACATCAATTTTACATACATGGGTCTAAAAAGACCCGTATTCATTTCCTATGGTATTTCAGTGATGGCTGAGTGTTTCTTTGCTGAATCTTTAAAATATATGTGTTTTTTTATCATTTCTTATTCCAGGTATTCATTAAATATCTTGTTTTTGATTTCCACAACTCATTATGTTTATGTTTCCTTTCTTACTTTATAAACAAACACAGTTTTTGTATTTTTACATCAATTTTACATACATGGGTCTAAAATGACCCATATTCATTTGCTATGTTATTTCAGTGATGTCTGAGTGTTTCTTTGCTGAATCTTTAATTTAAAATATGTTTTTTAATCATTTCTTATTCCAGGTATTCATTAAATATCTTGTTTTTATTTTCCACAAATCATTATGTTAGGTTTTTTTTAAATTTATTTCTACATCAATTTTACATACATGGGTCAAAAATTATTATTAATCTTATTTTATTTTAACCACAGACATTTTTTTATATATTGTAAAAGATTACAACATAATATCTCAATATTAGGCTATGGTTACCTTGACCTTGTAATCCTAGTGAGAAATTACTTGTGAGAAGGAGAAACATGTCCAATAGCCTACTATTAGCTAGCTAGCTGTTGACATATTCTAGCTAGCTAATGTTAACTATACACTAAAAAAAAAGATTGTTTTTTAAAGCTTATTTACATTTAGTAGGCCTAACAGTTCATAATCATTCATATGCTGAAATGATTCTTATACTGAAATCATTCTATGATTGAAATGATGCCCAGCTGCCAAAGACAGAAAAGTCAGCAACTGGTGTTCCCAGAGCACCAGGCCTGTGTGCAAGGAGCACAAACATGTAGTTGTCATTTGTGAGGCATGTAAGCACTAAGATGGCAATTTGAGATGCCGCTGTACCAGTGTGATTTTATTTTTTCTGTTTTTTTTTCTTTTATTTGATCACATTCACCACAATTCAATACAGTTACACTACACCACAGTTCAATTTCAGTGTTATCAGTTATCAGTTATCTGTGATATGTGAATGCTATGCGAGACAAAGTGGCAAATAAACATTTCAAGTGTTAAATATGTTGTTAAAATTACTTCTAAGATTATCAATTTAACAAAATGTTGTCTTTATTCTTTTGTTTTATTATGCTTGATAAGTACATTTGATATAGTAACACAAAACCTAGAAAAAAATGAAAAAAAATATTTTTGGTAATTGAAAACAATATTTTTTTAATATTTATAAATCATGAAATTTATAGATAATGGAATATTAAATGCTTAAATAAATTGATCTCAAAAGATAAAAAGAAAAGAAAAGTCCAGCCATGCATTAAATAACATAGGAAATGAATACGGGTCTTTTTAGACCTATGTATGTAAAATTGATGTAGAAATACAAAAACTGTGTTTGTTTATAAAGTAAGAAAGGAAACATAAACACAATGATTTGTGGATATCAAAAACAAGATATTTAATGAAGACCTGGAATAACAAATGATAAAATACATATAGTTTAAAGATTCAGCAAAGAAAACACTCAGCCATCACTGAAATAACATAGGAAATGAATACGGGTCTTTTTAGACCCATGTTGCGCATTAGAAGGGGTATCCATAGCTTGCGCATCAAAGGGTTAATTGCCTTTCTTGTTCTGTTCCATCTATTATATGTTGATAATAGATAGGACAGAGCACTAAAAACCTCAAACAAAGCACTAAAAACTTAAGCTGTTTGCTGTGTAGTCTGAGAATGAGCTGTTTGATTTGCACCCTCTTCCTCTTCACTGTCCTCCATAAAAACCAGCTATCCAGGTCCATTTTGTTCTAGAAAGTTTGTATGTTGCTGCCTCAATTAACATCTCTGCTATACATTTAAAACATGGCTATATCTAAAATAATTTATCTTTTTGATTTTTGTCATCTTGTTTTTCATGAATATTTTACAACAATACAAAGAGCAATGTGTATTTTCCATTAATATAGTTTGTAATGGTTTTTTTTGTCATAGATTATAATCATATATTTTTTGGATTTGTTATTTATCTTTATAATGAAGTTGTCTGTATTAAGTAGATTGTGTTTAACACACACAAGAGTGATTTATTAGTTCAACACATAGTTATAGAAATTCTACTTTATCTAAAAAAAACCCTGCACTTTATACACACACACACACACACACACACATAAATACATGTAAATAAAAATACCAAAAAAAAAAACATCAAATGTGTTTTTAGTCAGAGTATTATTTTATACAGAAACAAATATTTGTAATTCAGATAAGAATGAAGTTAGTGTTTTAAAATCTTAAGGAAAACAAATATATTGAAATATAGCACATGAATTTTAAATTCATTCAACTTCAATTACAAATACAATCTTACTTTTATTTAAAGCAATCTATACATTTAAAAGATGGGGGTTATATGCCATTTTGTCATTTAAAAATATTGTTATGCAAAATTGTTATGCAAAAAGACAAGGACTTAGAGACAAGGACTTGTAGGAAAATCACAGCCAGCCACACACACACACATGAACACAGACAACAGCCCTCCCCTCCCCACACAGACACACACACCCACACACACACACAGAGAGAGAGAAGAGAGAGAGAGAGAGAGAGAGAGAGAGAGAGAGAGAGAGAGAGAGAGAATCGCAGGGGAATTAAATCCATTCAAACTACAATATCTGACTTTCTGTTGCTCAGAGCGAATGACTTTAAATTGGAAAGTTGATCGGCTTGACGAGAACAATATACGTGGCAAGTTTTGTAACTGTAGGTAAAATGAGCAAAGTTATAACACACTTTATGTGTCCTTTTTTTAGTCATAAAATTCATTTCCTCGCCACGGCCAGACCGTTCGAGATATCAAAAATCCGTCCGGAATTGAGCATCCTCAATGTCTTGACTTCATGCACACGAGTTTGGTTGTGATTGGTAAACACATGCGTTGTAATTTGATGTATTTGTCCTAGGACAATTATTCAAACAACCCATAATTCATAATTCATAAATAACTTCCATTTGAACTGTAATAAAACTTAGAGCACGAAAGTTGTTTGGCCTGATGTGATCTATAATTGTACCGAGTTTCATATTAATTCATGCAAGTGTGTTTGATTTATGGACAAATGTTCGAATCCCAGTCCAGGGGGCGCTGTCGAGCCACCCTGCCACGCCCGGTTACCAGCTTCAGCCCGGCCCTGATTGCCATGGGTTCTGACCCGTGTGCAAAGTTTCAAGAGTTTTCGAGGATGTTAAGGCCCCCGAAAATGCCAGAGAAGTCGCACACAGCAAATAAAGGGTTAAAATTAACCTGACAGGCGCCCCTCCTCTCACTCACACAGAGGGACACTGAGAGACTGGCAAAATTCTGAGATTTTCTCTACATTCAAACAAAGATATCTGACTTTCTGTGGGTCCTAGCTAATGAGTGTCAATTAGAAAGTTGTCCGGCTCGAGGAGTACAATATACATACCGATTTTTGTAACTGTAGATAAAACTAACAACCCCACTTTTGTCAAAAGGTGGCGCTACTGAGCCCTCACCACGCCCGTTTCTGAAACTTTGCACATGTCTACTGGCTAATAAATGTGATGTGTCTGTCGAGTTTCATGCAATTTAAAGCATGCTAAGAGTCTCAAAAGCATCCTAAAAGAATGGTAAAGTTTGATGCGTTGCCACGGCAAAAGTTTCAAAGATATCAAGAATCCATTCACAGGTCTACATCTGCCCTATGTTTACATTATACAGATGAAGTTTGAAGCAAATCGGGTAAAAATAAAAGGGTGATATCAAAGCATTTTGAAAGTGACACACTTCCTGCTGCCAGTTGGTGGCGCTATAACTTTGACTCACAATAGTCACATCCATGTGATCGTCCTCTTACAGCGAACACACTGCTGAAGTTTCATCAAGATCAGTTAATGTATGCTGAAGTTATAACACACTTCCTGTTTCACGTTTCTCGCCATGATTTCGTTTCCTCGCCACGGACAAACCGTTCGAGATATAAAAAATCCCCTCGCAAACTTTCATCCTCAATGTCTTGACTTCACGCTGACCGAGTTTCGTCGAATTTGGATCAAAGCTCTAGGAGGAGTATATGACATTCCATTGCGAGCGTTTTACAAACAAACCTCAATAGCCGACTTCCTGTTGGGCTGGGGTAAAAAGTAAGAGTGTGAGGTATAGATGAAACGATGAGATCAACGTGTGTACCGAGTTTCATATTATTACATACAAGCGTGTTTGAGTTATGGACCAAGTGTTCGGACCCCGTTCCAGGGGGCGCTGACGAGCCGCCCTACCACGCCCGGGTACCAGCTTCAGCCCGGCTCTGATGGCCGCGGGTTCTGACCCGTGTGCAAAGTTTCAAGAGTTTTCGAGCACGTTAAGGGCCCCAAAAGTGCCCAAAAGGTAGCAAAATAATAATAATACTGAAGAAGAATAATAATCCCAAGGAAAACAATAGGGCCTTCGCCCTTTCAGGGCTTGGGCCCTAAAAATTGGCCTAAAAATATGATTGCAATTGAAATAATTCCTAGATGTTAGATTATGAGGTATAATATGGCCTCTATATGCATTTAAATAGTTCTTCATGAGGTCAACGAGCACCTGATTTCCCTAAAATGACCAACTTGGACACTAGATATAACTGACTGCGTTTCAGACTGACACAGAAATCGTTGATATTGTAAGGTCAGTAAAGCAACGTTAGGAAAACCGAAGTTCCTCATCCAAACTCTAATATTACTGCAGCAAGACTTCACACACTTACGAGAAATTGTTACATCAGGTCCCTAAAGATAATTGAGCAAACATCATAAAATGGCAACATCTCTCCATAGCAACAAGTCCCAGCATGCACAAACAGAGAGCACTTGCCAGACAAAAATGCACTTCAGCCTGTTTACCTCAGAGGAATAGTGTTGGGGGGGGGAAATAAAAATATAACTATAAAACAAATAATATCGTGTTACAATCTGGTGCCAAAGCTAAAGGACTTCCAGCAAATAGTCAGCAAAATTCAACTATTCCACACACACACATTTGTAGAAATCTTCTACACTTCCCACAAAATCTGATGATGTATGAAATGATGTAATGATAAATGGAAGTTTCTGTTCAACCACATATTTCATGACGGTGTTTTTTATTCAATTCATTTAAACTGCTGATGTTATAATTAAAGTGTTTGAATTCGCCAGAGTATTAATAACATCACTGCGAGATCTAGTGAGAAGCATTCAAACTTGCCGCAGAATTCTCTGTTATAAACTATATATATATATATATCAATCAGATCAAATTGCGCAAACATGGAGAGACCAGGAGAAGCATTGTCCCATGAACGTTACAGAAGGCTTCACAATCCAAAAATCACCAACATTCACCATGGACTTAATTTAGTCTTAACTCTAACTGTAACCATGGTATTGTGGCAAAAATGGTCGAATGCGTTTACATTATTCATTTCAGGGTTCGTACGACCGTTTGAGAGAAAAATCAAGCACTTTATGGGTTTCCAAGTGCTTCACACTTTTTCCAGGCCTGTAAAGCTCTAAATAACAAGATCAAATTTAAATGTTATTTTTAATGTGATCAAAAAACTAAGGCTGTCAAACGATTAATCGCGATTAATCGCATCCGAAATATGTTTGTGTTTACATAATATATGTGCGTGCACTGTGTATAATTATTTTGTGTGTATATATACATATATATATATATACACACGCATGCATGTATATTTTAAAAAATATATATTTATATATAAAATATATATATATAATATAAATTATATATAAATCTATAAGCAGTATATAAATGAAAATATTTCTTAAATATATATACAAGCATGTGTGTTTATTTATATATATATAAAATAATTATACACAGTGCACCCAATTATATTATGTAAACACAAACTTTTATTTTGGATGCGATTAATCGCGATTAATCATTTCACAGCCCTACAAAAAAACATTTTTCATCCTTCTTAGATTGTCCCAATCTGTAAAACTTAAAATTTCAATATGTAGGAAATCTAACACTTGTTAACAAACAAACATTTATAAAAAATAAAAAAAACGAAATTACCACTATTGCCAGTAGGTGGCGGCGGAGGGGCACTTATTGGCTTATTAGCCATTTCCACTCCCTTGTATTGCTTTTAAATTTATATTTATATATTATAAAATCACTATTATAAAATATAAAATCAAGAAATCCATTTTTGTCAAAGATTGACAAGTATGAAAAACGAACTGAACTACACAAAACAAGTAAAGAGCGCTCCTTTTATAATCACTGAACCTGTCGGTCAGTTCAGTGTGATACTATAGAAGATCGATGTTACATTTAATGAGAGTACAATACTTAAATTTGCCCCTATAAAAGTTAATTTTATCAGTGCTAAAAGGTGATGTTTGTAACTTTTCCACTCTACTAAAGCATAAAAATACCATCATATGTTTGCATATTTTGAGGTAATATATACTAATTTCTCTGAAAAACACAGTTATTTTACTTTGAAATGTGCGTTTCCAGGCTGGAATGTTTGTTATTGTTTTGGTCTGTGATACTGCACGTTGCCAATAGTCATTGTCAATTGCGCTCGTTCCAGTTGTGTGTGCTCAAACTGGTGTCCAGTCTGGCGGGAGAAACGACGATATCTGATGTATTCTGAAATCGACTGCAGTACCTATTTCAACCACTAGTTGTAATTCTTACATACTGCACCTTTAACTCAAGCTCAATGCTTTACTGTCAAATGTGCATTTCCAAGAAATGCAAACTGAAATGCACTTAATGCAAAAAATGTATTAAAACACCTTTATGATTAAAAATCCCAATAAACCTGGTGCGTAACTTGGTGCCAGTCTCAAATGTTAGTTTGGAGCCCTGGAAGCGCTTAGATCTGAATGAGGACAAGGTTACATTTTATTGTGATGGTCAACATTTCCAAGGTCGGCTGTAAACAGATATAGAGCTTGTTTGTGTAATCGCATGAGACCTCGTGCGCTTGTCTGTTCACACACTTTCCAAACTTCCCCTTTTCTTGTTCGCTAAACAACTTAAACTGCTCCTCATCCATAAGGAGAGAGGGAGGCAAGCGTCCTGCCTCAGCCTGACTGAAAGCGGACACCTAGCCGTCATTTAGGACCCTGATTTATAGGCATCACCGCAGTGACGTCAGGTTTTAAGTTGCTGCCTGTTTACGCCACGCTCTGGGAATGAAAAGGGGGGCTTTTAGATGCCGAAAAGAAGCTGCAGCTGGTCTAGTAATGCTTACTGGGTAATGTGCGACGAAATAATGACAAACTCCGTTTAAGCGCTGAAACAGATGGAGCTAATCGACCACAACTCCGAACAGCAAAACTTTATTGCCTTCGTCGTACATGAAATATAAGATCTGCAGTATACAGGTCAGCAGCTAAAATACTTCAACAACAGTACAGTCATAAAAAGCAAGCAACAACTAGTGCATGAACATCTAGAAAGATCTACAGATAAACAACAGGCAGTATTGAGGTAGCAACTCGGCTTCTGAAACACAACGCTGCCGCTTATCATGAAAACCATCAACCAGGGCGCAGACAACTGTGAAAGTAACAGCTTTGCGTTCAAACACACACAGATGAGTTGCACGGCATCTAAACAGCACCTGACTGCAGCTATGAGGGTCAACCGACGCTGCCGAACTGCAGAAAATAGACCAGGTGACCTTTTTCTAAACAATGATGTTTGAGAGGTCATGCTATAGTCGGAATATGTTCACAAAATAGCACAGACGCAGATGCCTTACTGGTTTTATAAAATTGTTACTGTACAATTAAAACATTAAGGACACAAATACTGCAATCAAAAACTAAACAGAAAAAAAAGAGAAAACTTATCTGAGAAAAACTGAAACTAAACTAAAATTGCCCATAAATGAACCCGAATGTTTGGTTATAGGTATATATGGTCCAGTATATAATAAAACTTTCAATAAACGTCAGCATTAAACATAAAAACGCCACTTGTCGTGTTAAACGCAGATAAGAGGTAACAGTTAATTGCATTCAATTTGGCAGCCCTAAAATAATAAAACAGAAAACTATTGAAAGCTATTTAGATGAAAAAAATATAAATCCAGTATCAACAAAAATAAGCAAAATTAATTTAAAATATAAATGAAATAATTTAAAACATAATAAATCATAGTAATATACACAAACGCAACGACTATAAAACAATTTATTATTTTAGCATACTTGGATTGTTGTATTGACCATTAGTAGAGCCCGACCGATAAAGGATTTTGAAGGCCGATACGATACAAATATTTTGGGTTTTAAAATCCGATATTCCGATATATCGGCCGATATTTTTTTTTGTTAAATATTGTTGGATTTCACACACGTGTAAAAGAAAAGCTAACTTTTCTGCACAAGATACGTTTGATACATTTTCTCTGTCTAAATGTTCACTCCTCGCAAGTATAACTTACATTTTACAATGCAGGGACTGTAACTAGAGATATGCTAGTTATAAATACGGTAATCATTACTTTATTTAGGCAGAAAAAGTTCATTGTGGTTTCCAAGCTCATTAATGTTAACGTTAACGGTCTTCCACTGATGATAGTGGCATTAGCCTGCTTTGTGGTTAGCTAGTCTATGATGAGCCATAATTTAGCAATAGATAACGTCATACTGCAAATTGTAAAACATACATTTTCAACATAACAGGCCAAGGAGAGATGATTAAAGCGTGTTTCGTCTGTTTTTATTTTTTTAAATATTCATTTATCGGCCATTATAACTACCGATACCGATATTATGGAAAATGCCTAATATCGGCCGATAATATCGGCCGGCTGAAATATCGGTCTGGCTCTTGTTATTAGTTATCTATCTACACAAACTGAAGCATAAATAAAATTATTTTGCTGCTTGAAATAAAAAATATAATAATTTCAGCTCCAGTACAGTGTATTAACTTTATGAACTAAGACAACAAGCGAGAAAATTTTTAATAAAAGACATATTAAAAAAAAAAACATTAAAAAAAGTATTCATTGCTTGAAAAAAATCCCAGCTATAGCCAGTACAGCATATTTCCTTTATGTACTAATACAACCAAAACAAAAAAATTATAAGTAGCCTATGTAGAATTATTTAAAAAAACAATAAAAAGAATTTAATAAAAAATAAAAATAAAAATGGAAGTTAAAAATGAAAACAGGAAATCTAAAAATAAAACTCATTTAAAATAAAAACTATAAAGCATCTTGGCCAATCAGCATCCAGGAACTGTTTTAAAACTGCACATCTGAAGGTTGATTCATCCTGCGAAGCTTTTTTTGGTTGAATCAGGTCATCTTTCCAAAATCTTCTCAATAGATCTGGGCCAAGTACAAACAGCTTCTGAGACACCATAGCAGGGCCGTTTGTGAGTTTACGTAAAGGCCGAGGGCCACACCAGAGACGAGGGGCCCATCGAAGGGGCGCTGCAGGTTAAAAACATTTTTTCCCCCCATCGGCACACATCAGGCCGAATAAAAGGGGGACACTTAAGCTGTAACATGAGCCACGCTATCCATGACGTAAGGCGAGCAGGACGGTTAGCGATCACACGCATGAATAGATGTGCCAATAGCCTCTTATGTGAACACAAACACACACCCAGACAATGCCACTGGAAATGTGACTTCCATAACAGGGCTGGAAATGAGGCTCGGGGGAGGAATCTTGCAAGGCAATCGAGAGGCTTCAACCTTCAACACCCACTCGAGGATTCAATTTCACACTCAAAGTGAGCGGCAAAACCTTTGCACTTTGGCTGTATTCAACAAGAAAATGTAGTAGCCATGGATCACAAGAAACAAGCTCTCAGAAATGACCATCAATGCCTTAGCTACAATATCCCACTGTTTACATTATGAGATGCTTCCTTATTTTTAGCATCACATTCCCAATAGAGAATTTAATATGCTTCTAGCAATAGTGACTAGCGCTTGGAAATTGGAGCATGATGGCTCATACACCACATGTCAGGAAGATCATGGACGCTCAGAGAAGCCATAGCTTTAGCTAATCTTCACTTGCATTGCCTTTGTCTTCCCACAAAATTAAAGTAATTGGTTCTCAATTAAAGTTGAAGTTCATATCTATATAGTCTGTTACACAGTGTTTGGTCATACACATTACATTAGTTGCTAACCGCGGCACTGCCCCTACCGTCGTTTTGCTTTTTTATACAAAATAAAAACGTCTGCTCTGAGTCGCAGTCAGATTTCATTTATTACATGATGACTGACAGGACAATGGCGGACGATTTGGTGCACAACATAGGGCCCTATAATTTCCGCGATAACGGAATCGCGGAAATGGCCAATTAACACGGAATCTAGTGTTAACGCGGTATTTCATGGAATTTTCCATATTTGGTTTGAAATTCTGTTTTTGTGTGGGAGATGAACGTATGTCTGGTGAAAATGCAGACCGGGGGAAGCAAATCTGGGCGACACAAACCCCTCAACCCGTCATTTCAGCAACAATGATGTGCAATAAAAGCATGGCGAAGCGGCTCTCCACGGCTATGCTTTCGTCGGCTAAAAGTTAAGAAACTCGACGCTATAAGGCGTCAGTGGCGAGCCGAGCAGTTCGCACGTGACTTATGCAGTGTTTCCCACACATTGACTAATTCGCCGCCACATACTGCGTTTCGGTTTAACAGTATTGAAAACACGCAGCGTATTCTTTCAGTTGTATTTCCCCGCTCTCCCTCCGTCTCTCTCTCACTCACGCGTCTCTCTCATACGCGCACATACACCGCGTCTCTCTATGAGGTGCCGGACTGGACAAAAGCGAAGCGAACTCCGTGAGAGACAGAGTGTGACTTTATTTAAACTTATATAAACTAATATAATTTATATTACTGGACAGTTTAAAGCTCATAACCATATTTTGTTGTTACTTGAAGAGTGCAGTGTTATGTTGCATTATGCAGTATTTGTCCTGAAAAGGCTACTGAGTAAAAGGTCATTTCTAATTTATTTGTATTTTTAATACATTTTTATTCATTAACTTTAAAAGCATTATTTTTACAACTAAAATAACAGTCAACGGTAAAAAAAAACCCTAATTCCCCAAAATTAAAACGGGAAAAACGGAATTTGGGAAAAAATTAAACGGAATTTGGGAAAAAATTAAACGGATTTCATAGGGCCCTAACAACAGATCCTGAGAGTCATTAACAAATATGGTCATACCGCAGCTCCCTATTCACAGAGTACGCGTGATCGCGAATTCGAAAGTAAAAATCGAGCACACATTCAAAATCGATCTCAGTAAAAGTAAGGAGTGGGTCACAAACCCCGTTTAGAGGTGGAGCGTGCAGTCAAAGAAACAACGATGAACATAATTTGGGACTTTTATTATGAAAGACATGAGTGAAAGCTGTTGATTCTTCTGTAAGACGCATTTTACGTAAAGTTTGCCTTAGAAAAATGCGTTATCCTGATTCCGGTCAGATGAGCTGTTTTCAGGCTATATGCCGACGTCGTTATTTTTACATTATTTTCGTAACTTGTAACGAAATAAAGTCTCAACTCAGGAGAAATTTTTCATTTTAAGGTGACGCAGTTATATTGTACATGCTAAAGTAAGTACTGAGTAGTAATATGAATTAACTACATGTATGTAGTGTAGGGTTAAGGTTTGGTTTAGTGTTAGTTAGCCTACTTGTAATTATGCATAATTTACTGTTATTACTAACTATTTTAATTTGTAATCACATTTTTTCTTTTGTCAAATCAACTTAGATAATTTATGTAGTTCAGATAACATAATATTTTGAGTTTCTAGTGATTAAATTAATCTCCTTCATCGTATTAACTCAATTTTTCCATTTCAATGAACTTAAAAATTTAAGGCAACCAGGTTACTTATTTTTTTAAGTTAAACCAACAAAAAAAAAATTCATGTACATGTAGTAATGTGCAACTAAGTCACTTTAAAATAAAGTGTTACCAATTATCGGGGGATTAACAATAGGATATTTGGTGTCCTGAAAATCCAAAACATCTTTTTCTAAAACAGGTTTAATTTTCTAGCAACACATAATAATTACTTATATAATATTAATATAATAATACATTAATAATACAAATTTATTGGGGGGGGGGGGGGGGGGTTGAAATATGAGACATATTTCTTGAGATTCATGCATTAAGACAAAATGAAGCAACAGCTTAAAAAGAGGCGCTGAGGTTCTGCTTCCCACAATGCAATGCTTCTATTTCCAAACATTCAGTTTAGTTTACATAAGCTATTTCAGAGAATGGCCAGTTAGTTTGTGCAAAGCTCTCTGAATCCTAAAATGTTATAAAGTGGCCTGTAGGTCTTAGTATTGCTGATGAAACACAACAAATTAAAAAAACAAAAAAAACAATTAAATTACCAATTTACAACAAACATAAACGGAAGGTGCAGAAAACGTACATTAAAATGTCACAAAATAAAAAAACGTCCAGCAAAAAAGAAGTTCCGAGAACTTAAACTTGAGCTCGATATCATCTTAATTTTCTGCATCATGCAATCATGTCTAAAGTACGAGCAATGGAACGAATGGCTTTTATTTAGGCTAGATTCTGGCCAGCAGAAAATGCTTTTAGCCTAAACAGGAAAAATCAGTCTAGGCCTAAAAAGCTAAAGAATTCATCTGTCAGCAAGCCAAGTTGCACATGACAAACAAGAACGTGGATTCTGTTCAAAATGCAATTTGTAGCAACATGCTTTTTTGAGCAAAAATGTATTGTGAAACAGTGAGTGCATCAAATATCAATAGCTGTGGGGTAATTACGCTCTCTCTGAAAGGCTTCTGCCCCCATTAACGCTGAAGAGACACTACAACGCATTTCCTAGTGCTTCTAAAAGCAGCTACGACGCCCTGGGGTCATCAGGGACGCGGCTTCCGACAGCAGAGGTATGTTCCTCATTGCACACTGCCCCAAAACCAGATGGGATCTGGCATCTTGACTATTTCTTTCAAATCCAGAAGAGGAAGCCACGTTCCTAACAGGCTTTGGAAGAGCAATAGTTTTGGCGAGCAACACTTTAATGAGGTCTAGATTTGGGTTTTTACATTTCTCAGATAATTTTTTAACACTCCCCCAGTAAGGCCAGAAACATATTTTACGTGAACACGAATTCAAGTACGTAACCGATGGTTCGATTGTACTTAGTTCTTGCATTACTGATGTGCTAACAAAAAATAATAGACATGCTCAAGTTGCAGCCCTCAAAAAGAAAAAGTTAATGACAATTGACACAATAGCGACTCTTGTGGCTGAGAATGCAACACAAACATGCACATTTTAAAACGGAATGCATAAAATTGATGTATAAAAACAGAAATATCTGAGTATTTTTACATTACAGTGCCATGTGCACTAAACCACTAAAGTCATGAAAGTGCGTGCAAGTCGCCTTTACCAATAAAATTTACTCCAAACTCCAAATATTTAGGCCGATCTGTGAAATCAAGCTAGCCTAGCTTAAAATATCATCATTCAGATAACTTATGGTTTCTGAGATAAAGCAAATGCGTATGGAATTGCAGAATCCAGTCATTAAAACACTGTAAAAAAAATCTTTTCAAGATTTGTTATCACAACATTTTTTCTTTTGTCAAATCAACTTAATTTATTTAGTTGAGATAACTTATTATTTTGAGTTTCTGATGATTAAATCAATCTCCTTCATTGTATTAACTCACTTTGTCCAGTTCAATCAACTTAAAATTTTAAGGCAACCAGGTTACTCAAGTTAAGTTAAACCAACAATATTTCTTTACAGTGATTAGAATTTACAATGTAACGGAACGTTAGTAAAATTTGGCAAATTTTGAATGAATCAATCAAAAAGTAGGGCAGTACAATTCATTACTGATTATCTAAATCATAAATCCAGAATTTCTGAAAAAAATTAAACTTTTCATAGGCCCTGTAACAATTTCAACAAATTTTAATTTTGTTTCGTTTAATTCGACTGATTTGACATGCTTTTTGATAAATAAAATGTAATTATACCATTAAAACGGAATCTAACAGAAAGACTAAAACAGACTTTTATAGAGGCCTAAAAAATTTGAATTTGTTATTTAATTGCAGAAATTCAATGGTTTCACTGTAAAAAAAAATATATATTTTCAAGATTTTTTATTACAACATTTTTTCTTTTGTCAAATCAACTTAAATAATTTATTTAGTTGAGATAACTTATTATTTTGACTTTCTGATGATTAAATTAATCTAATTCATTTTATCAACTCACTTTTTCCAGTTCAATCAACTTAAAATTAAGGCAACCAGGTTACTTACTTTAAGTTAAACCAACAACATTTTTTTACAGTGTACATTTATTGCGTTTGACTGCTAAAATGTAATGTAGCTTAAAACAGAATCAAGAAAAATTGATTCATTAAAATTACAAGGGGAAATAAAATGGATTTTATGGGGTATTATTAATCATTATTGTTATCATGCTAAATGTCGCGTCTTTAGTAGCAAATCCACCGCTTTCAACATCAAATTTTAGAAATTCTTTGTCAGACTAACTGATCACCTAGAATGATTGTGTTTTGTGCCATTCAGTAATACTTTGTCAAGCCAATATTGAACAAACAAGTGTTTTCTTTTATGATGTTTGCTGTACCTTTTGCAGTAATGCATATTAATTCCTTATGACGACAAACACAACGGAACATGCTTGAAGACTTGTGTAGTGTGTAGTAGGGAGGAGAGCATAAAGGATTATTACAATGTTTTTCTACGTCAAACACTAAGCTCCTCACCGCCATGCCATGCGAAACTAACAATCTCATCAGCATTTGCTGCTAACGTCGACGTGTTGATTTTTTTCACGGCATCTTGAGAGCAGGATGCAGCCAAGAAAGAAAAGCTGCATAGAACCAAGGAGACAAAAGCCAATATTGATCAATTTGGAGTGCTGATGGGCGCTGCGTGTTTGGGTGAGACTGTGCGAGATGAATATGGCCATTGCAGTGCGCCCCTCCCCTGCCGTCTCTGGAATCAGTCCACACAGTTACCGCAGGGAGAGGAGCGGCCGAGCGTCTGCAGCGAGAGACAGGTCAATTTAATGGGCTGTTTGTCTGTACTGGAGACCACCGGCTCAGACTGACTGCTGCTGGGTAAGCCCACGTCTACCCAGGAACCCACAGACCCTGTCAGACTCTATGGCTCATCATCAAGCAGTTTTGGGTGGTGTGTGATCATTACGGGTAAAGCAAGGACTCCCGATTTAAAAACAGATTTAAATGTTTAAACAGAAAAGCATTCAATAAAAACCGAACAGGACATAATAGGAGGAAAGTATCAAACAGACCATAACAGAACCAAACTGAACAGAAATGGAGAAGAATATTTAACCAAACAAAACAGAATCGAACATAACCAGAAGGAACTAAACATAAAAGCCTAAGATAAAAAGAACAGAGGAGACCCGAAAAAAACGGAATCCAACAGACAAAAAAACAAACAAAAAAAACAGGCTAGCAACAAATAGAAATCAATCAAAACTAAAATGGAACCAAGTGAATAGAATCAGGTAGAATTGACCCATAAAGAATTTGGATTATTTTCAAAGAAACAAAAAGGATCAAATAGATTAAAATAAAGAAAGTAAAGAAGAACAGAGGAGAACTGAAAAGAACAGAATCCAAGACACAAATGCCGAATTAACATAAAAAAGAAAGGCAATCACTAAATAGAAATCAATGAAAAGCAAATACAATTAAATGTAACCATACAAAATAGAATAAGGTAGAACTGTAGAGTAGGTAGGATTTTTCTTAAAAAAAAAAACATTAAAACTGATTAGAACAGAGTCCAAAAGATACAGAAAAAGAAAGAATCTAAAAGAACCGAATAGAGTACAAGAAAAAAACTGAAATCCAACTGACACAAACAAAACTGAAATTCACCAAATTGAACCAAACAGAACAAAATTCAACAATTAAAAAGAACCAAATAGAAATCAATCAAAACAAATAGAACCAAATGAAAACGCAGTTGAATAGAATCAGATAGAACCAAATAGAACCATGAAGTATTTGGATTATTGTCAAAGAAACTAATAGAATCCAAAAGATACCGAAACAGAAATAACAAAATAGAACTGAATAGATTAAAATAAAAATAAAATAAAAAACACAGAAGAACTGAAAAGAACAGAATCCAACAGACACAAACAAATCCAGACTCAACTCAAAACTGAAGAGAACAGAACAAAATTCAACAAACACAAATTAGAAATCCATCAAAAACAAATGAAACCCAACTAAATAGAATCAGTAGAACAGTATAGTAGTTGGATTCATTTGAAAGAAACTAATAGAACAATCCAAAAGATACCAAAACAGAAATAGAAATGACTGAATTGAGAGAAAAAAAAACAAGAACACACAAAAAAAACAAATCCAACAAACAACCGATTTGAACCAAACTGAACAAAAAATAGACCAAATAGAACAGAATCCAAAAGGAACAGAATCAAGTAGAAACAAACGGAATCAAATCGAGCAGAATCAAACAGAAAGAACCAAATAAACTGAAATGTTTCTTAACAAATGTTATTGACTTCGCTGCACAATCCTTAAGCACGAACCTCCCCACTACAAACATGTACCTGCGAGCATTTGACAGCAATGAAATATCAATTCATTACGCCGAGTCTAGCAGCTCAACTAATATTCCCACTATTTATTTTTCCGTTAGACTTCCCTGGACACTAAACAGTTTTCTAAAATATTTTCAAACACATGTGAGCATGTTGGTTTTTCCATTCAGGATCTCCTTAACCCAAGCAAGGTGGGACACGTACAGAACCTGCAGACTCAAGAGTAACCCACAAATCACTCACTGTCGGCTCAATGGACCTAACAGGCCCAAAAAACAACATTTCATAGATTTCATATATGGATTTATTAACACAGTAGCAGCATTGAGCATTTTCTACGCAATGCAATCCCAAATCATAGAACACCCCTGCGATACAATATGAATAAATGGAGAGTTTTGGCGTTTCTGCACAGTGACATTATCTTCCAAGCATCCCATCATCTTCGTAAGCCTGTTCAAATACCTCACGGGCAGTTGGGCAAAGTTTTGGGCTTTAAAACAAGACGGTACACAGCACATGAAAAGGGAGAAAGGAACTAACCAAAGCAAACAAATAAAGCTTGGCGAGTGTACTTTACTTCATTAACAATAGATACACTGTTTCCTTTGCCACTGTAGTAAACCACGGTTAATTTCTTGCCCTGGTTGGCTGCCAAGTGCAGTATGAGCCGTCGCCTCGGCGCTTGGCTCGCTGTTTTGGACACGTTTCTGAAGTTTTCCTCTCACGTTGAAGCATCTGACACAAAGACAGACTAAAAAACGTTGAGCAAAATTGTGTGTTAAAATGTGTCTAAAATGATGCATTATGGCTACGAACAAGTGAGGAATGGTCGGATGCAAACCATAAAATTCTCCAAAAACAAAATGAGCGAATCACATCTGACTGGATAAACTAATTGAGTTGTTTTTGAGATGACGTTATAAAAATATATTTTTATAATGAACTTAATGAGTTATTTATGTTGTATTAATTGCAATAACCTTTTTCAAGAAAGTACAATTTCAGTTTTTATATTTCAAAATGTCATGTTTAATTCAATGAGTTACTCGCCGTTTCTTCGCAATTGTACGTGAAATTTAGCAGCCGTTTCTTAGCGAAATTTGTTTCTAAACCAACTTTTTCCAGTGCAGATATTTCCAACACATAGTTTTCAAATAAAAATGTTTTATCGTTAAAAGTAAATCAAAATTTGGTGCTATTTAATAATAATAGTAAAAAAATAAATAAAAAGTGTGTACATTTTTTAAATAAATATAAATAAATATATATATATAATTTTATTTTTTTTATTTGCCAAAGATTAACCGTATCATTGATCAAAAATGTTAACTATAAATGAGCATTTGATGTTGGAAAAGCTCATCTAAACGTACAAATAGAGGAAATTACCATGCACAATTAAAAATCCAATATTGATCAAAACCAATAAATTAAGAAAACCCAATAAGCAGTGTTGTAGTACTCGAGACTCGGATTCGTCTCGGACTCGGTCTCGAGACCACATTTTAATGGTCTTGGTCTTGTCATGGACTCGTGTCCATTTGGACTCGGAATTGACTCGTACTCGAACATTTTTTTTTTTTTAGGACTCGGAATTCCCGAGTCCACTCGAGTTCAATTAAAAATATTTTTCATGATTATTAATGTATGTTAATAAAATATTTCTTTAAATTGATTGACACTGTCTGCCAGTGATTGGTGATTTTCTAGTGCGCAACTGCGCATGACAAATTGTAATAAAATTACTTTTAACACCACCTACTATGTGGCCTTTTTACCCTAAACTGATCATATTTTTTAAACTAAGTAAATTCAGTAAAAAAATTTTAAAAAAAATAAAAATAAAAAAGGATTTCTCTAAGTAAATAAAAGTAAATTAGGTAATCAACCCTCACTGGTCTCGGTCTCGACTCGGACTCGACTCTCTCTGGTCTCGATGTCGACTCGGACTCGAGTGAGGTGGTCTCGACTACAACACTGCCAATAAGGCAAGCTTCACGCTTACTTTAAAACTGTAGTCTCCCTTTTTCTCAACTGAAAGTAGGCCAAAACTTAGTACATCTGAGCTCGAGGAGCAGTCAAGTTTTCCCTACCAAACATTACGGATTGGACGAAAACAAGCAGGCAATAAAGGTGAATTGGTTTGTGTTCACACTTACAAACTGTACAGGACCCGATTATTTTAGACAGGCATTGTTTCTGTGTGTTATCCAGACAGGACGGCTGCAAATACGTGTTGAGGGGGAAAACAAAACCGTGGATGACAGCGAACTCTCTCACCTCCCCTTAAATGAGAAAAACTCTTGGACGACGTGCCGTCTGACAGCAGCGCTCGGGCACAGAGCCACAGAATCACAAAGACACCCGTGCTTTTGGCCTTGGGTGGGGAACGTGGAACCCGGCGACGGGAATGTTCACTTCTGTAACGTGGTCAACGGCATTAGCGGCAGAGAAATGAATAGCTCAAAATAAACCAAATAACCTCTGATTTCTCATCCCACACCTCTACAAAGAGTAAAGCAGGTGGAGCAATCCAACATAAAGGCTCTAAACTCAATCCAGTTAAAGGAGTAAAGACCTACGCCGCCACACAAGATTACGAGAACAACAAAGACTTGGAAGGCATCCTGCTAAAGCATGATCTAATTCTTCAACTTCAGCTATGTCTCCTGATGCGGTCAGGCTCAAGGCAATGAGATTTCAAGCTGAGAACAGAGCAAAGCGTAATACGACAGTTCATTTAATGTAAAGTTACTTGACAGGATCTGAGTTTGACACTTCTGAAGAAGCTTTTAAACATTAAAGTCTAGACCAAACAGAATCAAACAAAACACTCTATTAGTATTCACTCCTAAACCACTTGCTAAATGTTTCCGAAACCTGAGATGTTATTGAAGTCAAAATGAACCGGTTTTTGTGAAAATTCAATGAGGAAGAAAAACTCAAGTTTTACAAAAAGACAAAACCTTTGTCTTTAAGAATAACATGCAGCAATGAATCGTTCACAAGAAGTCAAAAAACATTTAAGAATGTAGGATCAGTTTTGAATTCAAGTCGACTTAAGTCTAAAAATTGTATAAAGCCCACATTAAGCAAACTAAATGTTAGAAACTCTTGCTTAGTTTCACAATACAACTGAGGTTATAATATGGTTATAATATTAGAAACATTGCTAATTATGTTGAACTGAGAAATTATGTAGGCTAAAGTCTAAAAACTAGTGAACCGCCGAAACCAATCATTCTTTATATTTGAAAGCCGATAAAAATCGGTCACATTTGAATTTAGATTTAGTGGCCAATATACATATACATACACATATAACATATATATATATATAGGCCAATAAATCTAAATTTTTATAGAATTGTTGAGAGCTTCATTACAAAAAAGAAGTCTCACCATTAAATCCATGTCCCAAGCACAAAATTATGATGTTCTCATAATAATTTTATGTAGACTATGACAGCCAAATTTAACATGTCTCTTTTTTAAGTGATTAATCATGTTTCAAGCAATTCAAAACCATCATGGTGAACTGCCCATCTGAAGTGTGTTAGCTGAAGGAAATAATCCATTATTTTAGTCTGATAACATAAAAAAAACCATATCGGGCGATACCGTATATCGGGTATACAGTATTGTGCATCCCTTATTAAAACCATTGGCAACACTTTAGTTTAGAGTCTAAATAAGCATGCTTATAAGCATCCATATTACTAGGATATTGCTGTTTATTAGTTCTTATAGCAACATATTAAATGCCTTATTCTGCATGACCATATTCTAAATCCCTTAATCCTACACAATACCTAAACTTAACAACAACCTTACTAGCTATTAATAAGCAGTAATCAGGAATTTGAGTAAAAATCTGTAGACTTGAATCTACTATTAGTTAGTTAATAGTGAGAATTGGACCCAAAACTAAAAAGTTTTAATTAAACAGAAATATCTGTAAAATATACAGTATTATAGACTGCAAAATCATTCAAGTGCGACAATTTCATAATTTTTTATTTTCTGACTTTTGAAAATGACTTAAAAGAGCTTAAAATTTGTTTTCATGCATTGCTTCAGAATGTTTTCCCCTTCAACTATCTCATAATATTTACTTGCAGTGAGAAGAGAGAAGAAAAAACTAATTTAATTTACCGCAAAGTAAAACAAATTAATGTCACCCTCTTAACCTTGTTGAAAGGTTTATTGGCAGAATAAAGATGAGTATCGCTCATATTTACGGCTCTGTAATTGAGGGAATAGCCACACACATCGAGATATGCAGCTCAGAAGAAAAAGGATTGCCTTCACTCATTAAATGATTTTATACAATACTTCCTCTAAAAACAGCCCTGGCAGTCCTAACCACTGAAGAAAAACAACATCATTCAAAATAACATTATTTAGTTTCAATATATTTAACCCACTTATATTTCAGCTACTGTAGTTATGATGACCAACTGAAAGTTAAAAAGGTGACACACAAAAACGGTTAGGTAATCGGTACATACCTTGGCTTGGTTAAAAAAAAATTATCAGCTAACGCTGTAAACTATATAGCCCTTACTTGTACATTATAATGTTAAAGGTTAACAACAAAGCCCAAACTATTAACCCAAATTAATTTTTTAGATATAATAATCAACACTGTTTGAATGCAAACATCTAAACTGCACATAAGGCAGTTTTTGCATTAACTTCTAAATCTAATTATAAGTCTCTTTACTCCAATATAATAATTTACACAGTGGCCGTAATATTCATGACAGATTTATTTAAACGTGCATTAAACAATCAAAACATCACTAACTGGTTAAGTAAAATATAGCGGATATTTAGCAAAAGAGTTCATTTTTCCAGCAAACTAACAAACTGTGGACACTAGCCGCGTTTCCACTGCGTCCCAGGGCCAGTCGCGTTTCCACTGTAACGTCCGGGGCTTGATCAGGGCTTACTCGGGGCCAACGGCCAGGATTTCTGGCTAGTCGAATACCTTGGGCAATAGCGGGCCAGCTCGGGCTAGAGGCGTGCTCAAGGTAAAAGGCGGAGTTTATCGGTGTTATGGAATGTTATGATCTGAAGCATGATGCACATTTCACTTATATCGCGAAAAAAAAAAAAAAAAAAAAAAAATCGCTGCTCAAAATGGAGAATCTGTTAGCCAAATACCAAATACTCCGTTAGCCAAATACCGAATACCAAAGCTCCATTTGGGCAGAAGAAAGGGTACAACATCAATGTGACGGTGTGTGAAGAGACGAGGACGTTATAAAATACATCGATGCTGAACTTCCTAAGCTAAGCATTAAGCGAGTAACGTTTCAAGTTCAGGAAAAAATTAAAAAGTTGCGGGCAGAGTATAGACGAATCCGACGAGCGTTCTGTGTAGGCTGCCATCTTGTGGTGACGCCATTACTGAGCTGTTACACCGGCATAGACATATGCACCGGTATGTAAACAAACCTCGGTGATAACGCGAACGCACCCTCGATGACAGCTACAGACAGGCAGAATGACTTGTTGGGTTGATGATGTTAGACAGTGGCCTCCAGTCACAGATGAAGGTACAAACGATCTTACAGATTATTTATGAAAATAGCTTGGCAAGCTAGCTAGGCTAACGTTTGCTAACGAGGAAACTATAAAAAGATCTGTCCATTTGGCAACAATAAATAAATAAATGAAATCAAATAAACAAATTCATGTTTTTCATTTGTGTCCATTATTTATCTAATTTTTACATTGCAACAGGCAAGGGTAAGGTAACGTTACAGCTTGAAAGTATACATAATATCGACCAATTAGTGTTTTTAAACCATGGAAAGAGGTCAATATAACAGCGGGAGAACAATTATGTCACATAACGTTATATTTAGCTCAGGAAAGCGAAAATGCCGCGTCTTGTACTCGCCCAGGAAATCTTTGTAAACCGTACGGCTCCAGACAGGGGCAGTCGACCCGGGGTATTCACAATGTTTTCTCTTCAAAATTGAAATCAAAATTGAAAAACAATTTATAACGGAAACTGTTTACCCACTCGACATTATACAAGGGATAACGTTGTAACGTTAGTGACAGTCGTAAATCGCGGGCTGTTTATTCCAGTGGACGCAAGTTGCAACTAAAACAATAGGAGGCAATGGCGCAACGCTACCCAGCAACAGCTCAGTAATGGCGCCCGCTTACTTCCGGTAGTTTCGCCGGATTCGTCTATAGGGGATTATCCCGCATCCGGGTTTCATGGGCGGGATTTGTCAACTTTGTGCATGTCCACTTCCGACGCAGTTCAACAATGGCTGAGACGAAGGCTATATACGTCACAGCTCTGTTCCACTTTGTAAATCTAACCAACAACGCCAACCCTACGTACATTTTCATGGATTTCTGACTGAATTGAGTATAAGGAAGAACTGGATTAAAACTCTAAAATAAAAAAAGGTAGCACGTTTGTTTGCAGCCGGCACTTTAGTAAATCGGACTAATTTACCAGGGATGCCGTATAAATAAACTTAGTGTAGTCCGTCATCAGTTCGCCAGCGAGATCGGTGATTCAACGGAAGTGGCAGTGCACAAAGATCACTGAATCCGGAAGTCCTATGTATCAGCGTGATAATCCCCTATTGTATTGTATTGGCGAATCGCGAGACAATTGCAGCCACGGCTGGTGAATTAATATACATGCTATCTTCCTAACTTAAAAAATAAATAAATTCATAATACCCACTGAAATGGGTTGGGTTGTGTGTCGTTTGATCCAGAAAGGCATGTTAGGGGCGGTGGAAATGCGACTAATGACTTGCCTGAGGTAAATGTAATGCTATGTGGGATATTGTTTTGCATTTCGTGATAAAATGGACACTTTTACCAAAAGAAAAAAAAACCGCAGAGCTTATTGCAATTATTGGTGGTGTGCATTGCCGAGGCACAACCCACGTAAAGTTGATAATTAAGCGAATAACTGCAATTGCAGATTTTGAACATGGATGGCGACAAAGAGGGAAAACTACGTACTGCAGCTTTAAGGCATAAGCGTCTGACAGTCCTCAAAATACATGTAGCTCATCAGGTAGCGTAAAAGAACAGCCAAAATTCTCTAAATCCCACAAATGCTGGAGACAAGCTGTCTTTCCACCCTCTCATATGTGCTGAAAGGGCCCCAACTCAACGCTTACTGATCCCTGCATTACTAGCATGGTTTGACAGAGACATTATGGCATGAGATCATTGACAGATAAAGCCGGATGGATACAAACAGCAACCGGCTCATCAGATCAGATTTTTCAGGCATGTTGTAAGAGGCATAGACCTCATTTGTGGCCCACAACAACCCAACATGGAGAGCCGTGTCAACAAAAGAAACAAGCCGCCTTGAATCTTTAGTCAATGAATATTGAGTAGAGGCGTGACTACGTAAAGACTGAACAAGTCAACAGGTCAGTCGAATACGTCAATGTGGAAATTACGGCCCCTGCAAGGTGGAAGAAGGGCAGGTTGCTCCGTTCACGCCCTGGAACATATTGACATGGTAAAGCGAGGATACCGAATTAAAACCGATGTGTTCGTAACAAGATCACAAACAGAAATGAGCAATACGAGTGGCTTAAAACGGTCTAATCTAGAACCTCATAAATCATAAAACTTAATGTGAAAAGTCAGGATCAAAAATGTCGCTGTGATTAAACGTTGCTTTACAAGTTCAAACAGCAATTGTGCTTTCTAGGAAAGAAACGGTCGCGTTTTCTTTCGTAAAAATGTTTTGCAAAAATACATTTTATGCATGTTTTTAACAATTTCAAGTTTCTTCTTGTATGTGAATGTATGAAAAATCAGTTTTGAAGTTACAACCTCGACAAAAGGGCCACACACACCAATGAACCCGCGAGAAAAGACTGCGAAAATGCTCAGATTTCCTGGGAAAAGCCCACCCTGGAGATTCGGAGAGCAGACCATAGAGCTCACATGCTACGGCAAATGTTCAGATACATGACCTGGAAGACAAGAGGTCAGCAGGCACCAGACGCCGAAATGAGTCCCGAAACCCTCAACGGCAAGAGCACCTACAGGGTGGGCCACTTCAAAGACATTCCACACGCTTGGAATTCTGGGAGACATACCAAGGCAAACTGCAGAGTGTCAGAAGATCCCAAACAGGTCCATGGAGTTAAAGGCCAACAGTAATGTTAAAACTATTCCAACGTATTCTAACATCTTAATATTTGCGAGTTCAACCTTACAATTACTGGACAGTTGGCTCAGATTTGGAAACACATGGAAAATGGTTTTAAATAGACCAAAATCCAAATTTTCCCAAGTTTCTTTACCTGAAAAACAAACAGATTGCATAAAGCTTTATCAAGTTTCTGATGGAAAAAGAATGGCACCTGCAAACACCTCATGTTTTCCCAATCTACGGTTTGGGATGCAACAGTTACCTATATTAGGGAAGGTCCAATTATTTCCAGACCATTATTTATAACACCATGTTACTATTGCAGGCATCAGTCAAGCACTTTCTTGAGAAGGCAGCTCTAAAAAACATTTCCAGTCGACGATTCTAAGTGTGCCCATAAAAGTGCCTATCCTAAATTTAAATAGATGTTCAGAAATGGAAAAGCTGAAGGCGTTTAGATATAGTAGCTATATATTCACAGCAATACAGGATCTCACTAAACGTGTACTGAAGCTTCTCCATCGAACACGTGAATGAAATATAGTGTGTATATAAAAATGTAATTTAGCACACACCTTATAATCACTCTTAAATGTACTTATGTTATACGGTACCGGTCAAGTTTATAAACATTTCCATTTTTAATGCTTTTGAAAGAAGTCTCTTATGCTCATCAAGCCTGCATTTATTTGCAAAATATTATTAAAATTTAAAATAATGATTTTCTATTTAAATGTAGGCCTAATTTATTCTAATTTCTGTGATGCAAAGCTGCATTTTCATCAGCCATTACTGTAGTCTTCAGTGTCACATGATCCTTTAGAAAGCATTGTAAATTGCTTTATCAATGTTGGAAAAAGTTGTGCAGTGAGTGTGTGTTTGTCAAGTCACATTTATTTATATGGCGCTTTTTACAATACAGATTATTTCAAAGCAAATTTACAGAGATAACTAATGCAAAAAAAAGGATGTTTCCATAAGAAAATAGTGTCACAGTCCAGCTTAACTAATTTCAGTGATGTTTCATTTTTGTTTTATAAAAGTTATTAATTTAGTTCATTTATATACATATATAGCTGCTCTGGTCTCTGGAGTAAACTGTGATGGTTCTTGTGTAATAGTGTCAATGCAGAAAGGTCAATATCTTGTTGAATATTTAATATAATGTTAAATTGAATGTCTCCGGACCCCAACTAAGCAAGCTATGCCAATGAAGGTGGAAAAAGGTGATGTATATATATATGGCGACACACACATATATATACAATATATAGACAATATACAAGCAATATATTATATAATATGTATGACTTGATATATGTACCATGGCCATTAGCATGATTACCGTGGCCATTAGTATGATTTGTTAATTAGTTTGTCGACTTACAATTAACAAGAACTAGTATGAATAAATAACCTTCATTTCAAAACATACTGAGTTAAATATACATAAACCACTGTCCGGTTAACTGTGATAGCCTACGTTTGTTTGAAAGTTACACCCACCCACACAACGCTTAAAATATCTTCCAATGCAATATTGTGCACGTAAAATTATTTTACTTCTCATCTGGGAATTATTCATTGATATCACACAAAAGATGAGCACACATCTCTGGAAATATAGATAGATAGAAAGAAAGCCAATGTAGGCTAATCCTGCACTTATGGGATCTGGGAATCTTCTTAAGGCCTCAACTTGTTTACAACACGGTTCCAAACCGAACGTGAAGTACGTGCGTGTGCGTCTCCGTGACTGGAATACAGGCGTGCGCGTGGCCGCGACGCGAATCCCGCCGAGTCCAGTCACGAGCGCTAATCTCTAATCTGGCCTTCGGGCTGACGCACAGAACGCCAGGCCTAAAGGAACAGCCCATTTTGAGAGGAAGTGGGGGAACCATGTATATAACATACATTTACAATAAAATAGTTAAGATTTCATTCCACAAATTACAGATATTGTATCTTTACAAAATATCTGAGTCATAAAATGGCTTCTAAAACGGCATTTTCAACACAAAAAGTCGTTTAAAAACAAACAAATATGTGAAACATCCCTCGTCAACACGTCGGAGCTGCCCGAAGTCTACATGAGTGAATTCCACAAGTCCCCTCAGTTGTAAACTAATAGTACACACATAGCGGAATAACATATCTACATTTTGTGAATTAAAGCGTGTTATTACTCACTTTCTCCATGTAGCGATCCGCAGAGACACACGATGTAGGCGAAAGTGACCAAAACAACCACAGATGTGTCCAGCCGCATTATGTCTCGCGACACGTTTTAGTTTTCTTGGAAAATTAAATCCACCTCTGGCGTGTTCAAAAAAAACAACAACAACAAAAATCAAAAACAACAAAAAAAAAACGTTAATTAGCTTATATCCAGGCTAATAAAGTCTCAATCACAGCGACAACTTAAATGAGACCCCCCAAGAAGGGGACCCAGGGGTCCACCGTGCTTGAATTAAAGATAATGTTCAATTTAAATAGTTGTTGCCTACGCAGCACGGGATAAATTACTATTAAATAACATGATCTTGCACTCTAATGAAAAATAAATGAACAAAAATCATTTTGAACGATTTTTCGGATGCATCTCTGCTTTCTGTATATCAAGCATGAAAACGTCCATGTAATTCGTCCATGGAATCAATCCCACACTTCTAGGAATGAGGTACCCTTAAGGGTACAGTACATTGCAACTTTTTCATATCCCCGCTTTAGTTGGCAAATTCCTGTAAAATCAACAATAGTATGGTTGCCTTTAAAAAAGAGAAGAAGAAAAAAATCCACTGTTCACAGAAAAGCTTGCAGATGTTTCCCAATCGTCCAAATTTCCAAATATTTGACAGATTTAAATGTCTCGGAGGGCAGAGACAAAATATAGGCGTTATTCCACAGGTCGTTTCATGTATTGCCAAATGTTCTTATCAGAAAAATGTCTGGAAAATCACTATATAGCTACACATGCATAAACCAAAGGGGCTTTTTCTTTTCTTTGCTATTCCGCTGTCAGATAAGCTACCGTGCCCTAAAATTAAATATCCACACACGTTTGTGTATATACGAGGCGTTGAGATCACAAATAAAAATATGGATATTCCCCTAAAGCCGTTGCTTCTAGCACAATGCTCCCGAAGTGTGTGAGCGTACGCGCGTCACGGCCGCGTTGCGTTTTAATCTTCCACGTTTTCACAGACCAGCGTCCAACGCGTGTCCAGACTGCCCACAAAACCACTCAATTCCGTCCACAAGACCCCAGTGTGCGGTTTAGATTAACTCGTTGGCGTGGGAATGGTCTGAAAGTGGGTAAAAACTTCTCTCGTGTTGTCGGCGGTATGGTTTTCCCCCTCTCGACTCTCCCTGTGTACCTCCACCAGTAAACAAGTACTGCCAGTCAGCTGGGGTAGAGCAGCGGCGAGGCCCAAAACACGGAGCGGAACACAATGGAGTGGAATGGAGTCTGTTACACACCCACACAAAGAGAAAGCAAGAGTGATGAATTAAATACACTTTTTAAATATACTTTTCCATGTATATAAGGCTCAAGACTGAGAATTTTGGACCTTGAAATCTGAATCCATAAAGTATTTTATGCGTAAGAACTGATTACTTTATGTATTTATGTATTTTAATGATACAAATTAAAATTAAATTAAAATCTACTTCATATGTATTTTTTATTTTATATTATTTTATATCATTATTTTATTTATCACTCAAAATATATGTATATAATGTTAGTTGACAAATAATATAAAAAATAAATAAACAAAAAATAGGGCAGTACATAAAATAACATAACAGAATAGAATTATTGCTCTAAAATTGATCAATCAAGCATAAAAGTTAGTAAATATATGAAATATAAAGAAATATTATTTATAATATAATATAATGAATATAATTTAATTTATTGCTCAAATTGATGAATCATCTAACATAAAAGTTTGTAAATATATAGAAATATTATTTATAATATCAGATGATATATAATATCATATAATATAATGTAATATAATACAAAATAATATAATAATTTTGTGATGTCTTCTACGCTTTCATCACTCAGATGTTTTTTTATTTTCATTTTTCAAATTTTTATTTTTCAAAATTGAAAATGTATCAAAAAAAATTTCATTTTTATAATTTCCGTTTTATTTTAATTTTAATTAAAGTTTTAGTAGACCTTTGTTTAGTTTGTAATGTCTGAATAGTTTTTGTTTATTTATATTTTGGTTTTAGTTTTAATTATTTTAGTATTTTAGTTGAATTTTTCTTATTTATTTATCAAATTAAATGAAAATTAAAACGTTTATTGGATTAAATAAAATAAGTTAACAAAATAAGATTTAAATTGAATTTAATTTTAAGTATTTTTTTAAATAAATAAAAAAATTTTCTTTATGCGTTTAGTTTTTGTAATAACCTAAAGTCTCTGGGAGACTGAAATGTGACTTGAACAGAAATGATGTCTGTTAAGGTATTAACATTTGAAGGCGATGATTTGCCACTGAAGTCCCTGTGACATGAAGGCGTCTGCCTGAAACATAAATGTAATTTAATTGGACAGTTTAGTCTGTGAAAGCACTCAGGAACAGAACATCTTGTTTGCTTTAAAGCTGTGATTAATCTATCTGTTATACAAGAGCTCATATACTGACTGTTCTAACACCAGTAATCCAAAATGATTTCTGTGATCAGATTATTCCCATCCCCCTTCATCAACCAGACACACACACACACACACACACACACCTGTCAGATGATGATCGCACATGTCATTATGTGCTTTGCTGTCATTTTCTGTTCTCACAGCCAGTGAGAACTCATTCTCATTAGGCTACCATATTAAAAATCACATTTGTAGCCTATTTGCACAATGTAAACATAAACCTCATGATGCAGAAAAAAACTACAATATATTATTTAATTTGTAAAACATAGATCATATGCTAATGATTTTGATGCTGTGAAATGTTGTAAAGAGATTCACTTTGTTACATATGTGTATCATGTATGTGATCATTTGAAAAAGACTGAATTCTGAACATTTAACATAAAACACCAAATTCAAAGTGTAATTTACAGGAAAATTTTAAAACTAAAAGAAACATCTATCTATCTATCTATCTATCTATCTATCTATCTATCTATCTATCTATCTATCTATCTATCTATCTATCTATCTATCTATCTATCTATACTCACTGGTCACTTCATTAGGTACACCTCATTAACTCATTAACGCAAATATCTAATCAGTCAATTACACAGGTGGATTTCCACGGGAAATTCGAGCATGTCCACACCGGCGGGCGACTGACAGCCGCATTCTCGTTCAAAACATTGGATTCGTCCGTGCTGTGCATTGCCGAGGCACAACCCACGTAAAGTTGATAATTACGCGAATAACTGCAATTGCAGATTTTGAACAGAGATGGCGACAAAGAAGAAAAACTACGTACTGCAGCTTTAAAGCATAAGCGTCTGACAGTCCTCAAAATACATGTAGCTCATCAGGTAGCGTAAAAGAACAGCCAAAATTCTCTAAATCCCACAAATGCTGGAGACAAGCTGTCTTTCCACCCTCTCATATGTGCTGAAAGGGCCCCAACTCAACGCTTACTGATCCCTGCATTACTAGCATGGTTTGACAGAGACATTATGGCATGAGATCATTGACAGATAAAGCCGGATGGATACAAACAGCAACCGGCTCATCAGATCAGATTTTTCAGGCATGTTGTAAGAGGCATAGACCTCATTTGTGGCCCACAACAACCCAACATGGAGAGCCGTGTCAACAAAAGAAACAAGCCGCCTTGAATCTTTAGTCAATGAATATTGAGTAGAGGCGTGACTACGTCAAGACTGAACAAGTCAGTCGAATACGTCAATGTGGAAAATACGGCCCCTGCAAGGTGGAAGAAGGGCACCTTATGGGTATAAATGCCTTGTTGATGCCATAGTTCAGAGGAGAATGACCAGAACAAACAAATCGTCCAACATTGAAGCAGACGGGCTAGCAGAAGAAAACACACTCCTGTCAGCTGAGAACAGAATGCCAGTCTACAATTCACACGCACTCCCCAAGACTGTGTGATGGTGAGGGGAATATTTTCTTGGCACACTTTGAGCTCTTTCGTATCAATTGACTATCGTTTAAACGCCACAGTCTACCCGAGTATTGTAGCTGACCGTGTCCAACCCTTTATGACCACAGTGTATCATCGTCTGATGGATACTTCCAGCAGGATAACACACCATGTCACAAAGCTCAAATCATGTCAAACTGGTTTCTTGAACATGAGTTCACTGAGTTCACTAAACTCAAATGGCCTTACAGCTACCAGATCTCAATCCGATAGAGCAGCTTTGGGATGTGCTAGAATGGGAGAATTTGCATCGTGATTGTGCAGCCGACAAATGCTATTGATGCTATCAATGTTTCTAGCTCCTTATTGAATTGATGTCATGAAGAATTAAGGCAGTTCGTAAGGCAACTAGTAAGGTGTACCTGCACCGTAAAAAGTGATCAGTTGACTAAACTTAAAAAAAGTGAGGAAACCCATTGCCTTAAAATGATTAAGTACATAAACTTCATGCATACTTGAGAAAATTATGTAACATTTATGTAACTTTTAAAAAAACTTTTGCTGAATTTACTCACCACCATGTCATCCAAGATATCCATGTCTTTATTTCTTCAGTCGAAAAGAAATTAAGGTTTTTGATGAAAACATTCCAGGATTTTCTCCATATAATGGACTTCAATGGGAACCAAAATATTCAAGGTCCAAGTGAGAGTTTCAGTGCAGCTTCAAAGGGCTTTAAACGACACCAGACAAAAGAACCCTTCGAATCATGAAAAAGATTTGTTGATTTTTTTTTTCCTTTATTTATTTATCAGGGACAATGCACAAGATACATTAGTCTTGCGAAGAGATGCTTTGTGCCAGAGTTAGCCTAAGCTAGTTTTTTATCCGCAGTCCCCGGGCAGGTGCACACAATTTAAGACATTAGAACATTGCAAAACAACTATCAATAGTAATATAGCTACACATATTAGTCTATGACAATCATATAAAAACAATCAGATACAAAAAGAGATAACATATTCAAAGGACCATCTCTACTCACAATGTATACATTAAACGCACTGATGCTGACACAGCTGGTTCTCAAGTATGTATTTCTTTAAGTTTTTAGAAAAATGGTTCACATCTGCAGACAGCTTTAAATGGTAGGGGAGTTGATTCCATTGTTTTATAGTTTTAAATGAATAAGCTGTCTGTGCAAAGGCGGATGATCTTTTCGGGAAAGCCAAATTTTTATGAACCGTTGATCGAGAAGTTCGATTTGTTAGTTCCGAATAAAATTTTATGTAATTTTTCATTAAATTACATTTTCATTTTGATGAATGAGTTCGAAAAGGAGAGTCACGAACGCTCATCACAGAACAGAGCAAGGCGAGTGCCCTTTGAACAGTTTGCACTGAAACTGTCTTTTGGACCTTGAACCATTTGGTTCCCATTGAAGTCCATTATATGGAGAAAAATGGAATGTTTTCTTAAAAAACGTTAATTTCTTTTCGACTGAAGAAAGAAAGACATGGACATCTTGGATGACATGGGGGTGAGTAAATTATCAGCAAAAGTTTTTTGTTTTTTTTAACTACTCCTTTAAGTTTTTTTTTTAAGTAGCTGGTGAGTGTATCTAAAATGTCACATAACCATAAACAAAACATCCGCAAGATCCAACTAGATAAGATTAGTGACTTGGCCAATACAGTTTCAGAACAGAAGAGGTTATTTACCACAACACCAAGGAGGAAAGAACGAGAAACCAGGTAACCAAACAGCTTCCTGAACAACTTCCTCTGTGTTGTCCACCATTAGTGTTTACAGGAGGGCAGATCCCCCATACCACCCATCCTGGAGGACCAACGGCGTAATTATAGCGACTCCTCCTGCGAGGATCAAAGCAGAAGAGCGTTCCCACACTGCACTTCCTGCTGGGACATGTTGCAACAGCTTTGTTTTAAACAAGCCCTCCACACACACCACAGAACTGTCTACTTGCTTCAAAACTTAGCATAAACCCGACATGAAAATGTCTTGCCTCAGTAAACGACTCGTAAACAATCGTGGAAAGTTGTGCGCAAACCGGTCCCTATCCATCCGTGGGACAAGTTTGACCTTGATGTTTCAATTGTTAATGTTACACAAAACACTTGACGTCAGAATCGACCTTGGGAAGATACCACATGCTGGATCAAAACATCGGCTTGGCAGCGCTTATACAATCGTGACCAAAAATGACACGATTTAATCCATTTTTTTCTCAAATTAATCAAGTAAAAGCTGTTCCATGTTACGGTTAAAGATCTACCGAGAAGGCGGGTTTATTGTGTCTTAATCTCAGTGAACTTGAGCGGTTTCCAGGAACTCTGCAGCACCTGCTGGGTTCCCAGGGGGTTGAGCGGAGGCCCGCGGCGCGGCGGAGGTGTCGCTTCAATCCCTTCGCCTCAGCTAACCCGCGGCCTGGATCAGAGCTTTTCCCTGTAAGGAACCGCGAAATTAAAGCTCACAGCTACTTTATCTGCTCGCTTTACTTCAAAGGTGGATCGACCTGGTTTTGGAAAAATTAGGCCTTTGGGTCCACGGGAGTCTTGTGTCAAAGTAACTATGATTTATGATGCATTAGGGGACTGCTAAGCTAACAACAACAGGGGTCATAAAGAACATTATTCCAAAGTACATAAATTTCCGTGTACATCAGCGGTTTTTCCGAACATAAAATAGTTTTTAAAAGACGTAATATTACCTGATGAAGTGCAGATGTGCCTAGCAAAAGCAAAGTTTTTATGACTGGGGCAAATTGTCGCACTTTTTTTACTCAAGAGAAATCTTCTCAGGTTTGGTTTATTGAACACCACTGTCTGTGTCACAAATCTTAATGTTTTGACCACAAAAAAGTAATTTCTACCATCAGTGGTCAGGGATTTATTAGCTAAGCTAAGGCATGTTGCCACAATGCATTTCAATAACGTTGAAGGCATAGGCGATTTCTTCCAGAAATATTTTTTTTGTTATGCTGGTTGAAAATCTCTTCACATCATAATAGCAATCAATAAATTTAACTGGTCTTGTATACATATTGTCTGTGGAAGGCATATAACCATAAAATGTTCGTCCAATCATTGCATCCAGACCGAATGCAATGATTGGAGGAACGGCTCTATGGGCTCTATGCACGGCAGTATTTCCGGTGAAGCATTAGGGATGCTCGATAACTTCCGCCGATCGTAGAGTCCAATGCAATACCGAGAATTTATATTGAATTTTATACTCCATGGTTATACTAAAGAAACGTTAGTCACAAAAACAGATAAAACAGACACCCCTCGTTGTGTTTATGCTTCTTTTTTTTTTTTTTTTGTTATGTGCTCTTTGAGACATGAGGAGGTTTAACGCCGCCTCTGGAGACGCTTTTGTTTGCTCCCGAGTCCCGACTGTGCGCGTTCATGTGTTTTGAAGAAGTGTCTTTGGAGACACTCTGAAGGGACGATGAGAGGGATCTTATCCTTTCATTGCGAGCTTGCTAGATTGCCGAAGTTACGACGTCATTCTGTAGGCCAAAACGCGGAAGTGAGTTAGCATTTTAGCACTACTGGTTCCCTCGCTCTAAAGTCTATGGGATTTTTGAATGGGGTTTTGCGAAATCGCCTGAAAAAAGGTCTGTGGTGAACAAAGCCTCTAAATATTTTCACGTTTTGATCTATGACATAAAACACACAGTTATAACCTGTTCGTGGTATTAAAAAAAAACTTTATTGTGTCTGCTTGTGTGTTTTAAAAACTTTATATAGGCTTTAAAATGTATGAATTTTGGATTAACTTGTACATATTATCTTGATACGTGTAAAACGTGTAAGGGTCACAACTCACTGTTGAACACAGATCTTATTTTTTGCGATTTTCCAAGTCTATTCAAAAAGTCCCGCGCGCATAGCCCGTGCGCCGCTAGCTTCCGAGTTGTCGTAAAGCGACGACGTTTGCTAGCCTCTCCGAAAATAGCTTTCCCACCTTTAAAGTATAAAAAAAGTAAAAAAAATATAAAATGAGAAACTATTTAGGCCTAAAAAGAAATAATTATGAGGAATATAAACTATTATAAACATAAAACGTTCTATTGGTTGTCAATGCGACGATTTGACGTGACATCATGCGTGGGAAAACCATTCATCCTCAGTCGAAATTCCAGATCAAGTGGGTTCCTGTTGATTTGACCGTACAAAGGTGGATGTGACGGCACCATATAGCCACAATGTAGGTCTACTTGTGAATTTCTTTTTTTCTTTTTATTTTTTTATAAAACATCAAATTAGACACCAAGTATAGGAGGACTGCAATTTGTTTTATTAAAATAATATGCTGTTTTTTCTTCACATGTGAATCAATCAAAGGAGCCAACAAAACAACAAGGACATAAAAATGATCAATAACCGTCCGTTTCAGATGAACATTAATAGATCCATTAAAAGAGCTGCACAGTTGAACAAACACGTCTATCGGAGCACTACTTAACACTCCGTGTGCTATATAGGGAACAAGCACAAATAGATCTTTAGCAGCTAAATATGGAGCATGTACACTCTGGGTGGAGAAGACAGTATCCATCTGTGCTTCCGACTAGCAAAAATACTTCCTGCATGCTTGCCAGAACATTTTCCTGATTGACACGGCAAGCCAGGACAAGTCGACTGGACCTTAAAACAGCTCGGTTCGTTTTTAGCATGAGAAAACGGATCAACTCAGATCATAAACGTGATCATATTTAGCCATATCTGTATATTAAACAGAACCTTTTTTTTGGGAATAGCGACAATTCAGGGAAAACTTTGTAAGCACCCAAAATGCGCGTCTCAAAATTAGTACAAGCATTTTATAAGTTGTAAATAAAATGGCCGATATACTTACCGTTCATTTTAGCGAACAACGTGTTTTTGATGGTAATTTAGAATTAGCTTCGTCCCAGGGATTCAACTGGAATTCTTCATGACAGGCATGCAGCTAATGTAGATTTTCACGGGAATGACATCGAGAGATTGAGGCTGTCATTCAACTCTATGGCCATTGGCTAGTGTCTACACGTAAACCTGCGGTTATTAGATAAAGTAAATCTAGCACATCTAACGATGACGATCATCATCTGAGTCTCGGGAACAGTCTTATGAACAGGATCATGCTGATAAACGTGAAGGAGACCAAGATCAGCATCAGCCACAGGAACCAGTTGACGGATTTCTTGGCGTGCTGTTCCAGGCGATCCGACTCGGTCTTCAGCTTCTCGAAGTTCATGTCGGCCTGACGCATGGACTGAGTGAGGGTCTAAAAAGGACGAGGACATTTTACAGTATGTTCAATGCTATTGAGGAGACTATTTTAAGAATGGCGAGTTCACCCAGTAGTGAAAATTCTGTCACATTTACTCACCCTTAAAGGGATAGTTCACTTTGAAATTAATTTTTGATATGTTTTAGTTTACCTCAAGGGCATCCAAGATGTAGGTGTCTTTGTTTCCTCAGTATTTTAAATTTTTATATTTTTAGGTCAAACCGTTCGTGTCTATCAGTCATATAATGGAGGTCTATGGTCACCACCTCAAAGAGCATGCACAGCGAAGTCCAATTTAAACATGATTTAATGACTCGTAAATGTAAGTACACATTGATGGCCTAAGACACGAAACGAGCGGTTTGTGTGAGAAAACGAACAGCATTTATATCGTTTTAATTTTTTTTCCTACATTGAAAACGAACACTATCAACATTCTTCAAAACATCTTCTTTTGTGTTCAACAGGAGAAAGAAACTCTTACAGGTTTGGAACAACTTGAGGGTGAATAAATGACAGAATTTACATTTTTGGGTGAACTATCCCTTTAAAATCCACACTAGTGGGTGTAAAACTACACTAATATGCTGCTGCCCTCTAGTGGTCACACAACAAATATTCCACGAACGACTTCAAGTTTCTGCTTTACATTTTATACATGGTCTTTATTACGGTGACTTTCTTTGAAACAATGAAATAATAATCATAATAATAATAAAAAGCTTGAATATGCTGATTTAAAAAAAAATTAGAATTGAAAAACATTTTTCATATATACACATACCCAAGAGTATTTATTTTTCTATAAATTGAGTATTAAAAATAGCATTTAAGCAGGTAATAATAAATTTAAGGGAGATAAGAAAAACATGAGACCTGGTTGTCCTGCTTTATGATGTTCTGAGCCGCGAGCGAGTTGTTCTTCAGGTTGCGAGCGAGGTTCAGCATGTCATCGGCCAGTTTCTCCTGGAGATTGTTATGATGCTGTAGAATAGCGTCCAGCTCTGTCGCCGACTGTCGCTCATCTACAGGAAAACTCCTGAGAAATGAGGAGAAATTAACCCAATGCCATCCACGCGTGGTTCAATAGAAATCAACGACAGCATGACCTACTTTCTGTGTCTGAGATCCGTCTCCAGTGAACCTAACCATCAAGAACAGAGAAAAATGCAAAATCAATAACTGTAATTTACTTTCTTAAAACGTAGCATTTAAATTAAAACATAAAACACAGCTTACCGGAATTTGACACACCCTACCAAGAAGAGGAAAGAGAAGAGTCGTTAACAATAACACTAACTATTTAAAAAAAACATTGCTACTTGCAAAATAAACATTAAATGAAAGAGAATATAGAAAACTATTTGTTTATTAGAAATAATTAAGCTAAAATAAAATAATATAATATATATATACTTATTAAAAATTAAAATACAATGGTATATCAATGACACTAAAATAAGAGTTAAGACTTGTTTTTTGACAATTTTGTTGCTTGATTTATGCAAAAGTGCCATCAGATTGATTAATCATAATTAGGGCTGTCAAACGGTTAATCGCAATTAATCGCATCCAAAATAAAAGTTTGTGTTTACATAATATACGTGGGTGCACGGTGTATAATTATTTTATATACACATATACATGCATGTATATTTCAGAAAAAAATGTATTTATATATGAAATATTTATATATATATTATAAATCAATCTATATACAGTATTTACATGAAAATATTTCTTAAATATATACATGCATGTGTGTGTATTTATAAATATAAAATAATTATACACTGTGCACCCACATATATTATGTAAACACAAACTTTTATTTTGGATGCGGTTAATCGTTTGAGAGCCCTAATCATAATTAATCATATCTAACAAAAGTTTATATATATATTTACAAACGTTTATGTTAGATGTGATTAATTACACAGCACTAGCATAGCTATAATACAATTATGTGTTTTTGTTTTGTAAAGTTCTTGTTTGAAGGATGTTTTGGTAGTTTTTGGCTTTATGAGAGTAAAATGTTTTATTGTTACAAATATCATATAACCAAAAAACTCCATGAATGTATAAAAAGTACATTTGTGGTGTAAAGAGGTAAGAGTCATACGGTGCTCATCAGTTCCTTCCTCATTTCTTCAGCACATCTCGCTTTACTCTGTATGTGCACCATCTTACTGGCCGGCGTTCTCTCGCTGGATATCGTAGGTGTCCGTCCAGGTGCCAGAAACTGATTCGCTAAAGACTTCTCTGCTGGAGATGGCTAAAAGCAAACAAAACATTTCTTTACTGTAATATGATTAGCATGATGCATTTTCTGCCTATTGTCATTGATCACGCAGTGAACAAATAATAAAATGACTGACCAGTTTGTCTGCCTCCAAGAGACCCTTCAGGAAATCCACCTTGCGGTTGTAGTCGGTCAGTATTTCCGGTGTTGGTTTGCTAGGAGAATCAGAAATAAATATAATGTTTGTAGTAGTGTCTATAGCACAGTCTGAGATGTTTCACAAATATAAGAAAACAACTACTAGCTGTCTGTTTTGTTAATCTCAACATCATCTTGAGGTTCACGTAAGAATTGACAAACATTTTCACACAATAAATGTCGAAATGGTTTATAATTATGATTTGTGACACATTATTGCCTGAAATGTTATATAAACATACCTTGAACTCTTTTTAAGGGCTACAAGCATCTCCTCCAGAGCACCAACATACTTAAAAAGAAATTTTTTTTTATGATTTTAAAAATATTGCATTGAGACATACAGTTAAGAAGACAGTGAGCAAATAAGCAATGAACTAATTCTAGTGTGTGACCCATTTATACGAATGATTGTATTGTTAATGACACGTAATTCATAAACCGGTATGAATGAGGTTGGTATTGTTGCTTTGCTGTTTTCATGCAGAGAAATCTCTTTTGTAAAATTAAAATATTAACTTCAAACGCAGATAATTAAACGTAAATGTAATGTTGTTTTGAATTACCTTTTCTAGTCTCCATTCTGTCTCGCCTCTTTTCTCTGAAGCCAGAGATTCACAGCGTGATAATAACCTGATGAAATTGATCTCTAGTCTGGACGTGGCCATATTTGACACTCAAAGCGGAAGTCGCGCACCGAGCGACAAATTAAGAGTCCTTCTAGGTGACGCAGGAAAGCTTTACGTATCCAGAGTGCGGGTGGTAACTTGATGCAATATATATTGCAAATGTCGACAGTAAGCAAACAATACAAATATAAAATATAAAAGGGACTTGCATCATTTCAGTGAGAAAAGGTTTATATTATATTTTCTAAAAGGTCTCCGAAGATGTAGGCCAGGGGTGACGTCAAGCGTAACCGTACACTTTTTCAGATCACGTGTAATTTTTTTTTATTATCTGTAGCTACGTGAGAAAAATCAAAAGGAAAAATTTCTCAGTTGTAAGCAAATGATGTAAAGTAAAACAGTTAACACAGGATGTGAACAGCTGGAACAGAAAATACACTTAAAAAAACAAAAAAAAACAAGAAACAAAAAAACAGGGAACATGCATCACATCTACATTTCGTTAATCAATATCCAGTTAAACATAAATATGAGTCAACAAAGGAATGTGATCAACATCAAACTCTTTTGCAAGAGTCTTTTTTGTTGTTGAAGAAAATTAAGAAGTGCTAAGTTGATTCATGATTAATATCAGAAAGTTATTAATGAAAATAAGTAACTAAAGCTGTTGTTCAGTTTTGTTGGTGTCTCTTTATTTGGTCTGGAAAGTAACTGGAAAGTTATTCTTCACATCTATAAAAAGAACTTGATGAATCTCCAAGAAATTACGCAAACCGACATGATCTACTCCCATTTCCAAAAAAATATATATGTTGTAGCTACTTCCATTATTATTAGATTACTTAAAATTAAAACAATGTCAACTGTTTTAGAAAGAAATTATATTAAGATGTATATTTAGGCCTATAAGTTCTCCATCACTTACACTTCGATCAATGGTGGTAAAACAACAACAAGGTCAGTGAAAGGGTAAATTTCATCATTTCGTCTGATTCATTTAGTATTTTCTGAAGCTCAGCAGAAGCGCTTCCTCTAAGATTCAGTTTAAAGTTACACACATCCTCAATCTCCACCCAAGTTCAACCTGAACACGTTCAACAAGATCACAGAATGAAGACTCTGCTGCTTTCACTCCTCTGTAAGTTTATTTCATGTCATTTTGAGTGATTAAATGTGATCAGTCATGATCAGATAATCTGAATGGTGTGTTTTCTGTTCATTCAGGTGTGTTTGTGTGTTCTCAACACACAGAAGGTGTCTCTGATCAACAGGTGACTTTAGGACAGAGAGTGACTTTAGCTTGTGAGTTCAATTTAAAAGCTGTTATTTGGTTTGTGATAAAGCCATCAGTTCGTCCAGTGATGATAATGCGCACGTTTGGATCTGAAAATCCTGAATATTACGACGAAAAATTCCGCAACAAATATTCAGAGGGAAGCAGGAGCCAATTAATTATCTATACTGTCACTGTTGATGATTTAGGAACTTATTACTGTATAAAACCAGGCTGGGATCTTAAGATCAGTGACGGTATGAGACTGGACACCACTGGTAAGCATAAAACTGTGATATATTCACACAACTGAGAGCTATATTATTGTTGTTGTTATTTTAACCCTCTGATGGTCCTCAGTCACTTCTGACCGAATAATTTTCTGTTTTGAATTATTAAAAATTACAGCTTCATCTGAAGGTTCTGATACTTGGTGACATTTTTTGGCATTTGGTATGTGAAAACAAAAAAAAATTGAGGTCATGATCCGAGCATGCTAAGTGGTCGTAAAAAAATTAGTCACGATTTTGGTCTTTGGTCAAAAATGACCCCCATAGGAAATGAATGGGCAATTGACAAAAAAACACAAAAAATCAAAAAATTTTATTTATTTATTTTACTTTTTTTTTTTTAAATAAGAAATAGTTTTTGAGATTGTTTCAATTATATATTCAAAAAAAAAAAATGTGTTCATAAACAGCTGGGGAATTCACATGCCTCTCCATAGAGAGCTGTACATGCCATCTAGGTTACACCATGATTCTACAATTTTTCTCTATACTGTAACCAGATGGTGCTAATTTTCTTCAAAAAAGATTTTTTTCTGAAGGCCTAGACTCTATATTAAACAAAAATACTGCATTAATATTAAAAAAAAAATATATATATATATATATTTCCATTGAAAAAATAGACCATAAATATTGCATAAATATTAATAAATTCAATCAAATTGTATCAAAATACTAAATTAAAAAGAGTAAATATTATAAAACAAAAATAAATTGCATTGGTTTTACTGGGATGGAAGAAGTTTCATTTTTAGGCCTCCTGTCACTTCTTACCGGGAAGGCCCAGGACGTGACTCATAAAGGAAGACCAGAGGGTTAAATAATTATTTCCAATACAATTCAAACAACAAATGAAATAAGATACTTGGCTTTTTTAAAAGATGCATCTCAAGAGGGCGGTATGTATCGAAATATCCGATATAAAATACAGTATGTATCGGAGATTGTTATATAATCATAATTATGTTTCTAATAATAATAATGTTATTTATGCAAAGTTATTTTGCAATCTAAATGGCAAGGATGCATTACAAAAAGATTAAATAACCAAACTATCCAAATTATCTGTAAATGATACAGATGAACCAGAGCAAAAGAATCCCCAACAAAATCAGATCCTGATCGTCATGTTCACCCTGCTGATGGTTGTGCTGTTTGCTGCTGTGATAGGTGAGTACAATTTATTTTTTTAATCAAAATACATCTAAATCAGGAAAATTACATTTGTCAATTAATGACAGCATTTAACCAGAGTATATTTTTTGGTTTTAGGTTTAGTAATTATGAACCGTAAAATGTCTAAGAAAATTCCTAGATATGTAAATTCTCAGCAGGTGAGACATGCCTTTTTGCTGTTTATATTAATAATTTAGTTCAGTTCAGTTATAAATGAGAATTAGCAGCTAATGTATATTTTTTTCCTTTCATTCATTTAGATTTTAGGCAGAAGAACAACATCCATTCGGACCAACGGCACTGCTGTTCCTCATCCACTGACCGATCATGAATATCTAGAAGTGCTGCCATCTTCTGAATATGAAATAGCAACATACTGAAAGATTGATTGCTGTTCGATTCTAATGATCAGAATTATGTGCTGATTTTAGCATTAAAATGTCAATCACGTTTTACAACCTTTGACCTGAGAATTTATGAACTTTGTAATGTCGTTGATTATGTCTCTTTCTGAGTTGCTATTAATTAAGTGAAATTGGATGTAGTGTATATTACTTTTAAAGCAGCTCTATGCAGTTTTTTACCTTAAAGCTACACTGTGTGATTTTTACCCCCATCTAGTGGTGAAAAGGTATATGACCATCCAGTGTTCCTCTCAATTCCGATTGCGTTTTAACTCCTACGGTGGCCAATGTAGTCCAAGATTAACATGGCTTCCAGTTTGACCTCGTCCATGAGTGTTAACTCAAATGTAAACGCGAAGCTTGAATTAACGGGTATGTCCCTCTTTGGCTAATGTACTTTCAAGATGGAGGGGCAACATGGCGACCGACATTAGAACCCCTTTACCCGTATGTATTTTCAATGGCATATTACACACTCACGAGAATACTTTATTACTTGAACGAAGTAAATATACATTAATGAGCACCTATATTTTTGAAAGAACTAAGTGTTTTTAGCTAAGAGTTAGCTTTAAATAACATTGAACTAATCAAGCAAAACAACATCAGGTGCAGCTAATCAATCAGTAACCATGGAGACAAATGACAGGGCAAAAACAACGCAAATGAACAAAAGTACAAAACACATCAGGACCCTGGCAGCTTCAATCCTTGTGGTGAACTTTATAACGGTTTAATCAGAAATGTTGCTGTACTTTAATCAGGTCTATTGCAGATCTGAAACCGTTTTACCACAGAAATGAGGATGAGGTAAAACACATCTCTAATTCAATCAACTGAATGAATTAACATGATAAAAAAAATCTTAGAAACTAATTTATGGTTATATACATACATATATAACAATCTGTGGTTTTCTGACGTGGATTTCTGTCTGTACCACCCAACCAACAAAACGTTTGTTCCTTTTCAAAAAACAAAGACAAAACCATTAGAAACATGATCAGGAGTAAATCATCTCATACAGTCTAATAGAAGTATATTCTGCTAAATATTGAGTGTAAAATATTTTTAGCTTGACTGTTGTTTATTTTAAATTGACTGATGTTTGTCAACTAAACAATAACATGTATCTAATGTAAAGCAATATATAACGTTTAAAAGTGTGTCTTAATATCCAGAGTTTATTAACTATTTTATAAACAGAGTTTATTAACTAAAGTTTCAATAAAAAGGCCTTCTACACATGATGTTGACCAATAGGAAACTATAAGCCAATGAACAATATCTAGTCCTGCCCTATATTTTTGGATTTCCTAGAACCTGTTTAACTTGGATATATGTTACAATAGAAAAGAAAAGACTATTGCAACTTCCGTTAAATGGAGACTTTTAAATACTCATGGTGCTGAAAACACCCTTACTCATTACAATGGCGAGCTTAGCCTTATTTTTTGTTTGAAAAATCAATTTCAAATATAATATAGCACGATAATATAGCACTTATGTATTTATGGAATGTAAAACTAATTGAAACTTGAAAGTCTAAACATACAATCTATATGTTTCTAATGGACTTTGGCCTATTTAATAGCTGCAACATTTTGGTCAGTGCAAGTTCAACTTCTACATCCTCTTTTCAAGAGTGGTTTCCTTTCAGTTTTTTTTCTGCATGCAGTCGCACTTCTGCTTAGATTCATAGTTAAGTGAATCTTACAGCATATGAACTCAACAACCACAGAATGAGGACGGCGCAGCTTTTACTCTTCTGTAAGTTTAAGCTACTCGATGTACTTTCACTGTGATCTTCACATGACTGGATAGTTTTGAAGGTTGATTGTGTGTTTTATCTTCACAGTTCTGCTGGTGTGTCAAACTACAGCGAGTTTAATAGATAAACAGGTGAATTTAGGGGAAAATGTGACTTTAGACTGTCAGATTGATGTAAAAGACATTTTTTGGTTTTTCCAGAAACAGACAGATTCCCCAGTGGTGATAATGAGGACTTTCACATCACATTCTACAGTCTCTCAATACTATGAAGAAAGATTCAAAGTCAAATATTCATCACTAACTTTGAGCCGGTTATTTATTAGTAACATAACTATTGATGAATTAGGAATATATTATTGTGTAAAAACAGGCATACCTCCACAGCTCAGCAATGGCATCGGACTTTACATCTCTGGTAAGTATACAATTATCAGTTGTTATATCAATAAATTATCTAAAATCATGCTGTATGTATCAAATTTGTATTTCAACCTTTATTTTTATCATCTCTGTGTAATGTTAATGCATGTTTGATGTTTCTAAACACAAAACTATTATATTTTCTTTTCTTAACAGGAGATGTTCAAGATCAGAATCAGACAGAAGTGAACAATAACTCACAAAGTCCGAATACACAGCAAACTCTGATGATTTTGTACTTCATACTGAGCATTGTGATGTTTTTGGCAATAATAGGTGAGATTTCAGGGTTATATGTATAAAATAAAACAATATATAGGTCTAATATAAAATATCTTTCTTTTAAAAGCTGCATGCTACATTCCTTTAGTGATCAATTGTATAATGTTTAAACAGAAATGTTGCTGGTATTTTAGGTGTATTGCAGATCAAAGTGTGTAAGAAAACACACCAACAATATCAAGATGAGGAACTGGAGCAGCTTTACAGCACAAATGATGAAGAGGTTAAACACATCTATAATTCAGCTATCTTTATCAATGAAAAACTCAATTCATGAATATTAGCAGCTAATTATTAATTATTATTTTGAAAAAATGATTTCCATAGTTTTCTAGAGTGGAGTTTCGTCTGTCCCGTTCGACCAACAAGACTTTTGGAAAAAAAGCCTAGGCAAACCTGATCAAGAGTGAATCCCCTCTTACAGTCTAACATAAATATATTCAGTAAAATATTATTAGCTTGATTGTTGTTTGTTTTATGTTGACTGATGTTATAGATTGTATGTATAATACAACATTTGAAATAGGGCTATCTTTTCATTGCTTCTCTTTGTTCTTGCCTTTATAAGTAAATAATTAAAAGAATACATTTCTGACTAATAAGTGGTTTTTGATTATTTTATGTGAACTCACAATGATGGAAAATGGCTAAAAGCAAACCTAGTACCTAGTGGATCAAAATGTATTATAGGCTACACACAAAAGTATTGGTTACATTGTTACTTAGTATACAAATTTATTAAGTAAAAATGTAAAATTATAAACACAAACACAAATGAATCAAGTAGGCTACATTAGTTTATAATAAAACCCAAAGCAAAATAAGAGCAACGTCAAGTATTTATTTATACTGGAAACTTACATCCTCTTAAACTTGTGTTTTAGTCTGATAAGAAAAGGTCAAACAGACTAATCCATTTTGTCATAGTTGGTGTGTGAGGCAAGGTCTGGGTGACAGGTCAAATGTCAAAGATAGAGAAAAACAGATATATTTATGAATAGAAATATTGATTTAAAAAAATAAAATACCTAAAAAAAAGTACACATTGTCCCTTTAAAGAGTTAGTTCACCCAAAAATGAAAATTAAGTCATTAATTACTCACCCCATGCTGTACCAACCCCGTAAGACCTTCGTTCGTCTTCAGAACACAAATGAAGATATTTTTGATTAAATTTGAGAGCTGTATAACTACCACATAGGCTCCTAAGGGACTGCCTCTTGACGGCCCAGAAAGTCAATGAAGAAAATGTTTAAATATTCCATGTGACTACCGTGGCTCAACTATATGTTTATCAAGCGACGAGAATACTTTTTGTGCGAAAAAACAAACAAAAATAACGACTTTATTCGACTATTCTTTTTCTTCCTTGTTGGCCTGAAACGAGACTTCAATACGATTTCCACGACGCATGCGCGAGAATTGCGATCTCCTTCAACTAATTCAGTTCAGTTCTCGCGCATTCGTCGTGGAAATCGTATTGAAGTCTCGCTTCAGGCCAACAAAGAAGAAAAGAAATAGTCGAATAAACTCGTTATTTTTGTTTGTTTTTTTGCACAAAAAGTATTCTCGTCGCTTGATAAACATATAGTTGAGCCACTTGGAATATTTAAACATTTTCTTAAAAACGTTAGAAACGTTAGTCACAAAAACAGATAAAACAGACACCCCTTCTTTTTAAAATTATATTAAATAAACATAACTATATATACAATTACATCTAAACGTATGTACGTTTCGTTTCAAAGACGGGAGGACAGTAAATTTTGAAGACTCTGCCATAATCCCGTTTTCCTCGGTTTTCCTCCGCTTTTTTAATCTCCACAACCGGAAATGGACGAGCATCCTTGCGTCAAATGCGGAACTTATGCGTGCATATAGCCCATTGCAGATCTGTAACCGTTTTACCACAGAAATGAGGATGAGGTAAAACACATCTCTAATTCAATCAACTGAATGAGTTAATATGATAAAAAATCTTTCTACAGACATTAGAAACTAACTTAAGTTTTTTTTTTTAAACCATTCTGTGGTTTTCTGAAGTGGATTTCAAAAACCATGACAAACATAATCAAGAGTAAATCATCTCGTACAATCTAATAGAAGTATATTCTGATAAATAATGAGCGTAAAATATTCTTAGATTGACTGATGTTTGATGAACAGAACATTAATGTTACGTAAAGTGTATGTGTGTGTGTTAATATCCAGAGTTTATTAACATATTTCAGTGTCAATAAAAAAACCTTGACTGGACATTTGACTGGTAAAACTTGACGTGTGTAATGCCGAGTGCAGTGTCTTCTGGTTTATCGTGTCTTGATCGTCGCACTGCATTCATCCACTCTGAATGTGTTTTCTCACAGCTGTGGGTTAGTCGGTTTCAACTCTGATCTGGTTTATATGTTAAGATCGTGTACATGGTCACACGCTGTGGAAAATATCAACGCATCCGACCTCAGATATCTTTGTCTTCATCGCTAATAAATGTGTTTGCTGGTGTCCTATTTTTTTCTGCATTAACACTTCTGCTCAGATTCATAGTAAAATATTTTATTGGATATAAATTAAACAACCACAGAATGAGGACGGCGCAGCTTTTACTCTACTGTAAGTTTAAGCTACTCGATGTACTTTCACTGTGATCTTCACATGACTGGATAGTTTTGAAGGTTGATTGTGTGTTTTATCTTCACAGTTCTGCTGGTGTGTCAAACTACAGCGAGTTTAATAGATAAACAGGTGAATTTAGGGGAAAATGTGACTTTAGACTGTCAGATTGATGTAAAAGAGATTTTTTGGTTTTTCCAGAAACAGACAGATTCCCCAGTGGTGATAATGAGGACTTTCACATCACATTCTACAGTCTCTCAATACTATGAAGAAAGATTCAAAGTCAAATATTCATCACTAACTTTGAGCCGGTTATTTATTAGTAACATAACTATTGATGAATTAGGAATATATTATTGTGTAAAAACAGGCCCAGCTCTACAGCTCAGCAATGGCACCAGACTTTACATCTCTGGTAAGTATACAATTATCTAAAATCATGCACATTATGTATCAAAGTTGTATTTCAACATTTATTTTTATAATCTCTGTGTAATGTTAATACATGTTTGATGTTAATAACACAAAACTGTTGTATTTACTGTTCTTAACAGAATATCTTCAAAATCAGAATCAGAAAGAAGTGAACAATGACTCACAAAGTATGAATGCAGAGCAAACTCCGATGATTTTATACTTCATACTGAGCATTGTGATGTTTTTGGCAATAATAGGTGAGATTTCAGGGTTATATGTATAAAATAAAACGGTAACACTTTATAATAAGGTTCATTATTTAACATTAGTTAATGTATTAACTAACATGAACTAACCATGAGCAATACATTTGTTACAGTATTTGTTAATCTTCGTTGATGTTAGTTAATGATAATAAAGCTTTGTTCATGTTAGTTCACAGCGCATTAACTAATGTTTACAAGATTTTAATAAAGTATTAGTAAATATTGAAATTAACGTTTACAAAGATTAATAAATGCTGTATAAGTGCTGTTCATTATTAGTTCATGCTAACTAATGTAGTTAACTAATGAACCTTATTGTAAAGTGTTACCAGTAAAACAATATATAGGTCTAATATAAAATATCTTTCTTTTAAAAGCTGCATGCTACATTCCTTTAGTGATCAATTGTATAATGTTTAAACAGAAATGTTGCTGTTATTTTAGGTGTATTGCAGATCAAACTTCAAGTGTGTAAGAAAACACACCAACAATATCAAGATGAGGAACTGGAGCAGCTTTACAGCACAAATGACGAAGAGGTAAAACACATCTATAATTCAACTATCTTTATCAATGAAAAACTCAATTCTACATGAACATTAGCAGATAATTATTATTATTATTTTGAAAAAATTATTTCCATAGTTTTCTGAAGTGGAGTTTCGTCTGTCCCGTTCGACCAACAAGACTTTTGGAAAAAAAGCCCAGGCAAACCTGATCAAGAGTGAATCCCCTCTTACAGTCTAACAGAAATATATTCAGTAAAATATTATTAGCTTGATTGTTGTTTATTTTATGTTGACTGATGTTATAGATTGTATGTATAATACAAAATTTGAAAAAAATCTTTTCATTGCTTCTCTTTGTTCTTGCCTTTATAAGTAAATTATTAAAAGAATACATTTCTGACTAATAAGTGGTTTTTGATTATTTTATGTGAACTCACAATGATGGAAAATGGCTAAAAGCAAACCTAGTACCTAGTGGATCAAAATGTATTATAGGGTACACATGTATTGGTTACATGGTTACTTAGTAGGCCTATACAAATTTATTAAGTAAAAATGTAAAATTATAGAGACAAACAAATGAATCAAGTAGGCTACATTAGTTTATAAAACCCAAAGCAAAATAAGAGCAACGTCGAGTATTTATACTGGAAACTTACATCCTCTTAAACTTGTGTTTTAGTCTGATAAGAAAAGGTCAAACAGACTTATCCATTTTGGTGTGAGGCAAGGTCTGGGTGACAGGTCAAATGTCAAAGATAGAGGAAAACAGATAGGCTATGAGGTCTTGTTTTGATACCTTTAAGACAATATGCATTATCTCATGTCTGCAGAGATGGAAACAGGCATATTTCGACACAAAGGTACGTTACCTTATCAATTCGATATTACATTTACAGCAGAAGAGACGCCAAAGATCTACATTTGGAAATAATCAAAATATCAAAACACATAAAATATAGCCTACTAGGCTATAAATGATTAAGGAAATAAATAACATGTAAAAGTGTAATAATCTATAAAAAAAAATAACATTAATAAAAGACATTAATCAAAAGAATAAATTGAATACAAATAGTTTCGTGTAGCTAAACTATAAACCGTATGCATTTCTTCCGTCCAACACAAAAGATGTTAAAGACGAAGTAGAGTCTCAAAGTGAAATCTAGACTCACGTGTCTGCCGTGCGAGGCTCTTCCTCCTCTGTTGCGGTCAGTTTAAGTCCTCTACAAGTTTTCTTGACTTTCTAAATATCTTCTACATGTTTATATAAATACAGACAGAGAGAGCAATGTTTTATCTCTGATTGCCTTTAATTAGGAACGGCGCCATCTACCTGCTGGTACAAGTATCACAGGCTGACTCCCTGAGGTAAACTACTCTAAATAGTTTAAAATAGCCAACCTTAGTCAACATACATTGTATAGTATTATTTAGTTATGAACATTCATTAGTTTTAAGGTGTGTTTGGGATCAAATATAGCTTTAGGCCTATCTGATTGGCCACGTGACAATACGTAGCTTAGCCTATTGAATTTTAACAGTGCCTCAGAGCGTACATTTTGGGGTATTCATAACTTATATAGTCACACACAGTCTATTTTTTTATTAAGTTAGGAGCTATAAATACTATTAAAGTGTGTGATTTTGATCACATAGGCTGCTATCGCTTCTTAATATCCCTCTGTGTGTTGGTTTGCGCGTGTCTGGGTTATTTTTGTGTGTATTTACAATTCAAGAAATGCTATTTATTTCGTAAACTATGATAAAGCTTGATATGGGTTGTTTATTTTATTTTAATTTTTATTATCAACAATTGACATACACTAGGGGGACACTTTCACACTAGGGGGCTATTGCTAATTTATATGTATTAAAGTAATTACAAATTTTCAATGTTTTAATTGTTTTTGCTTCATCGGAGTGAATCAATATAATGCTGAATTTATTTCCTGAATGAAGTAAAATAATTTTTTTTACAGGAGAATTTACATTTATGAGCATAATATTTTGCCATTAAAAGAATAAAATGAATTGTATAAATCTGACTATGCTTACTGTTCTCCCAAATACCAAACAAAATGTTTCCAAAACAACATTAACATTAATTAAATGTAATCGGAGATGGCATCATCTATCGGTTCATTCAAATTTGATTGGTCATCCTAGATTGCTTAATTTGCCAGCTAACTAAAAAGGATAAAAGATTTTCAATTGGACCTTTTAGCTGTGATAAGTCAAATGTGATATATAATGTAGGCTAATAATTGTTACCTGTACTTTGAAAAATTATTATTAATAAACTGTAAAATTAGATTTAGTTTAGGTGATAAAATAGCACTTGTGTATTTATAAAATATAAAACTAATTGAAACTTGAAATCTATTAGTCTAAACAAACTGTACTTGTATTTCATGGACTTTGGCCTATTTAAAAGCGGTAAACAGTTTGGTCAGTGCAAGTTCAACTTCTACATCCTCTTTTCAAGGGTGGTTTCCTTTCAGTTTTTTTCACACATCCGCTTAGATTCATAGTTAAGTGAATCTTACAGCATATGAACTCAACAACCACAGAATGAGGACGGCGCAGCTTTTACTCTACTGTAAGTTTAAGCTAATCGATGAACTTTTGTGATCTTCACATGACTGGATAGTTTTGAAGGTTGATTGTGTGTTTTATCTCCACAGTTCTGCTGGTGTGTCAAACTACAGCGAGTTTAATAGATAAACGGGTGAATTTAGGGGAAAATGTGACTTTAGACTGTCAGACTGATGTAAAAGAGATTTATTGGTTTTTCCAGAAACGGACAGATTCTCCATTGCTGATATTGAGGACTTTCACATCACATCATGCATCTTCTCAATTCAATGAAGAAAGATTCAAAGTCAAATATTCATCACTAACTTTGAGCCGGTTATTTATTAGTAACATAACTATTGATGAATTAGGAATATATTATTGTATAAAATCAGGCTCACCTCTACAGCTCAGCAATGGCACCAGACTTTACATCTCTGGTAAGTATTTCTAAATCACATTTACAACTGACATATAACATGTAAATATTTGTAGCTGTAAAATATCTAAAAACAAATTATTATCTATGTTACTGTAATGTATGCGCTTGCATATAGCCTAACTCTACCAGAGGTTTTTAATATTTGGCATTAAAAACACAAAACTGCACAATTTTTCTATTCAAACAGAAAATATCCAAGATGACAATCAAACAGAAAACAAAAATCGGCCACAGTGTGAGAAAACACCTACGATTGACGATCTTCCGACGGTTACATCCTTCATTTTGAACTTTGTGCTGATTATCACAATAATAGGTGAGATTTCTGTACAAAAAGTAGAATAAAAAACAAGATAACATGTTCAAAATGAATCTTCCCACTTAGTATTTAAATTAAGTTAAGTGTATTCCTTTATGAAGAGTTTCTACGAAATGTACTCAAGTACTGTTTTATAATGTATGACTTTAGGTCTGTTAACACTTAAACTTAAGAAGCCCACAAAAAGTCGACAACATCGTCAGAATGTCGAACCAGTGCAGCTCGAGGACTTTAACGCCGCACAGGTAAGACTTACATTTCAATATGAATCACTTGACATTTTAGTCCATAGAAGACATTTTTTTCCAGCTAAAAACGCAAAAAAGGTCTGACTCTGAAAGTGTTTTATAGTAAACAGGAGATAAATATATCAAATGTGTCAAAAAATTCCAGCTAAAATGTCAAGTCATTCTAGTGTTTCTCTAGAAGCTGAAAATGTTTCGAAACTTGGTGACTTTAACAAGTTGCGAAACATCTTAAACAACAGTAAAACATCCAGATAGCGAAAATAACTAACAAAATCAATCATGTGTTCACATGTGAGCTTAAAGCGCCTAATTTTCATCTTTGTTGTTCTCTAGTATTCTGAAATCGAGTTGCCAACATATTCCAGAGAAGGAAAACCCAAACAGATCAACGGCACTTACGCACTTCTCCAGATGCCAAAGCGACATAGAGTTAAACACAACTTGAACCTACAAAGTTGTTAAGGTGGTTTGACACCTCGGTTAATTTGTAGGATGTGTAAAGGACAATGAGTTTCCGTCACCGTTTGCATTAAATCACATTATTTACTTATTTTTAAAATACATATTTTGTTGGATGTTGCGAAGTAATCTTAGACGGTTTAACAGAACAATCTTGACTGATGTGGTTTCAGTTTACTATAAGGTTTGATGCGTTAACATGAAAAAAACAATGAAAGATACTTGTATTAATCCTGCTAAAAGCGATCAGCTGACTTAACTTGTTGCGTTAAAATAATTAAGTTGACGATTGTCCACATAACTTAATTTTTTCAATTACGCATGGTCATGTAATTCTAAGGCAACGGGTTTCCTCACTTTTTTAAGTTAAGTCAACTAATCACTTTTTACAGTGTAATGTTAGCGTAAATACATTTTTAACATTTGACATTGTATGAATTGACATCAACAATGGTACATTTAAACATTAAATACTACTATATAAAATAACAACCTAAACTATTAAATTGTTAAAATTGTTTGTTAGTTCATGACACTTAATGTATTAATTAATGTTAACAACTTGACATTAGTTTTACCAATAAGTTTTCTATAAGAAAAGTTTTTAAATGACTGTTATTGTGTATATTTTATGTGTTTTGAATAAAACAGTGTTGGTTTAAGATTATGTCATTGTTGCCATTGGTCTCGAAACCTGATCAGCTGATAAACCAAAACCATCAAACTAGGCCAGAAAACCATTAGAAACGTTGAATAAAAGTCCTGAATGTGTCAAACAAAGTAGAAGATGGAAAGAAAAGCACATGCATGTCTAGACGCTGGCGTATAGACCATTTCACAAGATGTAAACAACACTGGTCCAGAAGCACTTCCTGTTTCAGTTTTTTAACAGTATATAAAAGCTGGGATAAAATACAACCAACAGAACATTTAAAACAGAATCAAAAAGTTAAACCAACATCTTTAAGATGTTTTCCTTACATGTGAAATAAAGAAAACAGTTACAAACTGAAACAGGAAGTGCTTCTGGACCAGTGTTGTTTACATCTTGTGAAATAATGTCATGTGAGAACATTGGTGAAAGTCACACTTCCTGTTTTTGAACAAAGAAAACAGCAGCAAAATGTCTGCATGCATTAAAGTAAGAAGTAAAAAGGTCTGAATTTTAAGATAGTTGCAATGCAATTGTTTTGTTGCAATGAATTTCAGTATTTTACACTTTCTGTACCTTGTTTGGCTCACATTTGTGACTCAAAGACAATAAAACTTGTTTTAAGTGATGGATGGAGTTTTTATTTGAGATTCACTTTTTTATGATAATAACACAATGTTTCTCAGGTGTTAACAACAACATCTATACACAAAAAACAGTCATACTTATTATGTAGTTTTCCACTTTATAGTTATATTCAATGAAAATGACATCGCAATTTAAACAAATGTACATAGGAATGGTGTAATCACACTAAATCCAGTATTCAGGAGCACAATCAATTGAACAACAAACCATAAATACAGTTAAATTTCAATTCTTTACATACTAACATCAGATTTTCCTCTTCGGTAGATTCACATTATGCAAATCCCCAAGATACGATGATTCAGAAGCATCACAAGCAATTTTATGTCTATCTATCTATCAACAGGCATCAATAAATAATCTTTATCTGTGTTTGATGGCGTCAAAAAGACGAAGCATTTATACAATAAGCAATTCTAGTGGTACACAAACACACATTAAAAATAAAACACATTCAAATGCACTTCAATACTCAACACAAAATGGAATGGGGTTTGACGGACTTCATCAGTCCATTCGGATCTTCTGATTGGTCATCCTGTAGATGATGCTGTCGTATCCTGGATCCATGTTCCAGAGGTTGTAGGAAACAGCGATGACGGCTAAAGCTAACACGATCATCAGCCACAGGACGATGTTGAAGACAACTGCGTACTCAAAGTTGTACTTGTACGCCAGGTTGTAAGGGCTTCCTGGGTTACTCTGAAACAACCACACGCTAGCATTTAGGTGAGCGTTCAAAAGTAGGTCAGCTATGGTGGTTTCTACAGTACCGTATCGGTCTTTTTGTTTTGGAACAAAACAAACAGGGTATGGGTTGGAAAGGTGATGGTCACTAAAGCTAAAAACACTTGCTACTGTTTCTAAAAGGAATAAACACGCTAGTGCTAGCTAACCAACTACTGCTGCCTACGCAATCAGCTTTAAACGTCTTACAGCAGTGGGCCTCAATCGACTCTTTCTTCTCGTACCCTGACGAATAAAAATAACGCTGGAAACGTGGACCTCACACAACATGAGCACAATTTTATGTTCACTTCATACCGTTGTTTTGCTAAGTAGGAATGTTTGGATTTATACAGAAACTCACGATCTGCTTGGACTCGAGGATGGAGCGTGACTTCCTGGTCAGAGGGGCTTCAAACGTCTTTACGGTCACGACTTCTACAACCGCGTTGTTTCCATAGACGCTGGAGACGTCGTCTGCGAACTTCCCACATAGACAAACAAACAGATTTTACAACTAAATAATCTAATTTAATTATTATAATAATGAATAATATTGATTGTATGTTCACGACAGCGATAAATGAGATAAATGTGTAAATATCTAAATCTAATTAAATACTTTAGTTAATTTGTCATAGAAGTTCTTTAGTAATTACATCACGGTCTTAAATATTTTTGGCTTAAGTTAATTAAAATCATTTTAAATCTAACACAATTTTACCCAGTAAAATCATTATATTTCAGCCTAAAATCACACACACACACACAACACTATACTAATATATATATATATATATATATATATATATATATATATATATATATATATATATATTTTTTTTTTACTGATATATATATATATATATATATACACTAATAATATATATATATATATATATATTATATATATATATATATATATATATATATATATATATAGTTTTACTTTTTATTTTGGAAATATTTTAGTCATATCATCAGATAAAGTGCAAATTAATTCATGTAAAAAAAATCCTAATGTCATCCTAACATCTTTTAGCATCTTCCATTTAAAAAAATGGTGAATAAAACATGCTTCCAGTACAGTTTCTGAAATAAATTATGTAATTAATAGTAATTGTAAAATGTATTGAAATAATGTACTTTACATACACTACCGGTCAAAAGTTTTAGATATATTTTATATTTATATATTATATAATATTTTTTTAAATGTAATTTGAAAGCTGAATTTTCAACATAATTACTTTTGCTGATTACACATCATTTTCAGTGTCACATGATCCTTCAGAAATCATTCTAATATGCTGATTTTATGCTCAAAAAACATACATTATTATTCTCAACGTTGAAAACAGTCGTGTACCATTTTTTTCTCCCAAAATTGTATGATGAATAGAAAGAACAGCATTTATTTAAAATATAAACTTTTCTAACATTAAAATGTCTTTACTGTAACTTTTGATCAATTTAACTCATCCTTGATGAATAAAAGTATTTACTAATTTCTTTCCCCCAAAAATAAAAAATAAATTCTTACTGACCCCAAACTTTTGAATGGTAGTGATTAATGTTACAAAAGCGTTCCATTTCAGATCAATTCTGTTCTTTTGAACTTTCTATTCATCAAAGAGTCCTGAAATAAAAATGTAAAAAAAAAAAACTGTTTTCAACATGGATAATAATCATAAATGTTTCTTGAGAATCATATTATAATTATTTCTGTAGGATCATGTGACACTGAAGACTGGAGTAATGATGCTGTAAATTCAGCTTTGATCACAGGAATAAATTACACTTCACCAAATATTCACATAGAAAACCGCTGTTTTAAATTGTAATGATATTTCATATACTGTTTATTACTGTTACTGTTACAATATTACTGTTTTTTCCTTATTTTTTTATCAAATAATTGCAGCCTTGGTGAGCAGAAGAGACTTTTAAAAACATAAAAAAATCTAACTGATCTAAAACTTTTGACCGGTAGTGTATGTACATCGTTATATTTACAAGATGCCATATGTTTCAGCTCACAATACCCCACAGATCATTTGTTATGTACAAGCCCCAATTTCAAAATGCTTGTATCTTTAAATGCAAATGAGCTGTTTCCCCCTCCCACTTCCCAGAAGAGGGCGGAGCCTTTACAGCTCATGCCTCGGATACTCCAGCAACAACAAAACAGGAGAAACAGAATGGAGCCGTTTCCACAGAAAACCTCGAGTTTTTTCTCCCATTCGGGGCCATTCACACACACACACACACACACACACACAACACAGGCAGTGAAAAAACGTAAAATATCGAGATGCATTTAAAAGTTTAACTTCTTGAGCGCTGCGTTTTTAGAACGCTGTAAGATGCGATGTCCGTCTAGCACGTTTACATAGAAAAGCAAAAGTAGAGCAGTAAAATGGAGGACCTGAGATGACAGACACAAGCTCGGTACCTTCTGCAGAGCAGACGTCAAGATCCTGCTGGCGTCCGCGAACTGTGGGGAGTCTGTGCCGTAGCGGCGGGCGATCTCCTCCAATCCCGCGAGCTCGAGGGAGTACAGGTCAGGAGCCGGGTCTTTAGCCAGATGCTTGTGTTTCTGCAGCTGTAGCAAACACCAAACACACACGCTTCAATAACACAGAATCAATAAAGAAACTGGCTATAGAAGACAAACAAGCAGATTCAAAGGTGGCTACATTAACAAAATAACAATTATTCAAATTAAGAACATAAAATTAACCCATAAAATTGAATTGAAGTGCATCAGAGAAACTGACCAGAGTTGAGATGTCATACAGCACCTGAACCTCAGACAGGAACAGAAGATCAGCCTGAAAAACACAAGAACAGGTATATTTAGACAGACGTCTTATTTGTGGTAGGGGAAAAACAACAACGGCACGCATCTAATGATGTTTCGATACGCAACAACTACTTTCACATGTCGATATTTTCAGCCAGTAGCAGAAGCCACTTCCCACTTTGGTTTCAGTAACTGTTACACCCGTAACTGCATAAAGTGTGCCTATACTGTGTACAACAATACATAAATAATTAAACAAACATATAAGACACACATAAATGTTATATTTATTATATATAGGTGTTGATTGATTGAAATTTATATACATTTCCGGACAAAGTAATCCTCGGTTTTGTGGTTCATTGAATTATTTGTGTTTCCGTGCTGGAAGTTCTGCTATTATGATGGAGAGGGTCACGTGACCACTTCTTCACCTCGTTATTACGGCTGAGCGAGCTGAGAGGAAGCGACGTGAGGACAGATCCGTCCTGGGATAGACGTCCACGGATCTGTTGCAGGGTCACGGGCAGATCCTCAAAAACAGTGTTGGCCATTCCCATCATATACAGCCTCTAAAACACACAATATCAAGACATTTACTGATATTAGACACTAGAGCCAGACCGATATTAGGCATTTTCCATAATATCGGTATCGGCAGTTATAAATGAATATTTAAAAAATAAAATAAAAATGGATGAAACACGCTTTAATCATCTCTCCTAGGCCTGTTATGTTGAAAATGTATGTTTTACAATTTGCAGTATGATGTTATCCATTGCTAAATTATGGCTCATCATAGACTAGCTAACCACAAAGCAAGCTAACGCCACTATCATCAGTGGAAGACCGTTAACGTTAACATTAATGAAGAACATAAAGTAATTATTACTGTATTTATAGCTAGCATATCTCTAGTTACAGTCCCTGCATTGTAAAATGTTAGTTATACTTGCAAGGAGTGAACATTCAGACATAGAGAAAAAGTATCAAACGTATCTTGTGCAGAAAAGTTAGCTTTTCTTTTACACGTGTGTGAAATCCAACAATATTTAATAAAAAACAATATCGGCTGATATATCGGAATATCGGATTTAAAACCCAAAAATATTTGTATCGGTATCGGCCTTCAAAATCATTTATCGGTCGGGCTCTATTAGACACTTGCGTTCATTACATGATCTATTAACAACAACTGTGACATTCTGGTGATTACCAAAAAATATATTTATTATTTAGACTTGTCTATCAGTTTAAAAACTAATTTAATTTAACAATTATAAGCGCTTTGGGTGTACAGTAGTACATATGAAAGCGCTACATAAATGCCTCATTCAATTATTCATTCATAAACAATTTTTTTATTAAACATTATTAGCACTTTAGATTTAGCAGCAAATGAGACAATTAAAAAAGAGAGATGAAATTATAATTTGACAAATTTGTTTCATACAATATTACAATTTATTTTCTTAAAATAGGAAAAAAAAATATTACCTAACAATTTAACATTTAATAATTGTACTTTAATCCGCTAATACTTTCAATAAATAAATAAATATTGCATGCTGGGAAGTCCAATGAAATGTTCTTTATAGTACAGGGGTTGGACAATGAAACTGAAACACTGGCCAATGTTGAAGGTTTCACATCTATATGCCTGGCGGCCAATCTTCAGAGTGAAGCACGGGTGGATCAGTGATGGTTTGAGCTCCAATATCATGACAATCCTGATTGTATTTGATGGACACGACACTGCCGAGGACTACCAAACCCTTCTGGAGGATCATGAGCACCTGATGCTCAAACCGTGTATCAGCATTAACATGCACCAACACCAGTGTTGGGAGTAACGCATTACAAAAGTAATACATTACTGTAACATATTACTTTTTGCTGTAACGCAGTAGTGTAAGGCATTACTAATCAATTTTCAGTAATATTTTACTCGTTACATGTTCAGTGAGGCTTGTATTACAGTTGTATTACAGTGTATTGTCTGCTTTTACTTCTTAAAGGCAACAGACTGTGTGAAAGTTTTAAAGCAGTCTTTTAGTGCCAGTTCAGAGCGGTCGCGTCTGTAATATTGTTTTTTCCTCATAAATGCGAACACGAAGACTAAAATAAAATGAATATTTTAAGTTCTATGGAGACTGGAGAGCCAACCCTTCCTCATCCGATTTGCGCAGTGTAATTAACAGAATTACAAAAAATATATTTTGCCTCCTATTTTTTTGTCACGCATGAATGTGTGTCTTTTCCCTAATATTAAAAATAAAACATAGACTGATATTTGTCTAATGTCTGGAGTCCTTTAAGGAAGTAGCCTATATACGTTTCAATACATGTATTTTCTGAGAATTTTTATTTCAAGTTTTGACTGCAAATGTCATGTCTAAATGCTGGACTTCCCCAATTTTCAATAATTTATCCTCAACTAGTTTTGTGGTTAACTTCAAATGTTAACTTCAAATAATACTAATAGCCTAATTTAAAGATAATAGCATTGGATCTGGACGGTAAGGAGAATAACGCTGGGAGTTGGAAGAGGTGTGTCGCGATTCTGTAAGTCGTGTGGTGAATCGCGATTTCGGTTTCATATTGCTTATCGTTACAGCCCAAAAGTTAAGTTCTACTTAGTTATTTTGGTGAAAGTAACTCAAAAGTAATACATGAGTAATGTAAAGCATTACAATTCTGAGACAGTAATATTGTAAGGTAACGAATTACTTTTAAATAACAGTAACAAGTAATACCTACGGAAGCCCTGAACCGCAACCTAAAAAAAAAAAAAGTCAGTAAAAAAAAAAAAAAATCTGTAAAAAAAAAAAAAATCTACCATTTCGAGATTAAAGTCGAAATGTTTCGAGATTAAAGTCGAAATGTTTCGAGATTAAAGTCGAAATGTTTCGAGATTAAAGTCGAAATGTTTCGAGATTAAAGTCGAAATGTTTCGAGATTAAAGTCGAAATGTTTCGAAATTAAAGTCGAAATGTTTCGAGATTAAAGTCGGAATGTTTCGAGATTAAAGTCGAAATGTTTTGAGATTAAAGTCGAAACATTGTGCATTCATAACAGTGCGCGTCCACTGGCTCAGAGCGCGCGCGTGAAGTCGAACTGCCATGGATAAACACAAAATAGTAGCTTTTTACTTTATCTGAATTACTTATCTTACTTTATCGTTATAAAATATAATGCGCCGGAATAGACTTTAGCCTATAGGAAAACCAACACGGAAAACACTTTTCAGACTGGATGGAGAAATCAAGCTTTATGAATGAATGAATGAATGAATGAATGAATGAATGAATGAATGAATATGGCATTTATATAGCGCTTTCATATATGCCTACACTCAAAGTGCTTTACAATCATATCAGAGAATCTCTCCTCAACCATAAGTGGTTATTAAATCTTAGGAAATCACAGGATCCGGCCAAATGATTGGATACAGAATGATGCACTTAAAATGTATCCAGAGCGTAGGCTATTTACGTTGAAGAGGGAGACCGAACAGTACGCGTACTGTTGTGTTCTCGACCCAGATAGTGTTGACTAGACGAGCACGAAAACACCTCAGAAACAGCTGCCACTAGCACGTGTGACGTGTGTAGAATTTTGTTGAAAGCCCAGATAAAAGTAAAAAGCTACTATTTTGTGTTTATCCATGGCAGTTCGACTTCACACGCGCGCGCGCGCTCTGAGCCAGTGGACGCGCACTGTTAAGAATGCACAATGTTTCGACTTTAATCTCGAAACATTCCGACTTTAATCTCGAAACATTCCGACTTTAATCTCGAAACATTCCGACTTTAATCTCGAAACATTTCGACTTTAATCTCGAAACATTCCGACTTTAATCTCGAAACATTCCGACTTTAATCTCGAAACATTCCGACTTTAATCTCGAAACATTCCGACTTTAATCTCGAAACATTCCGACTTTAATCTCGAAACATTCCGACTTTAATCTCGAAACATTTCGACTTTAATCTCGAAACATTTCGACTTTAATCTCGAAACATTTCGACTTTAATCTCGAAATGCTAGATTTTTTTTTTTTTTTTTTAGGTTGCGGTTCAGGGCTTCCGTAAATACCTAATGTATTACAGTTTGGAAGTAACTTGCACAACACTGACCAACACACACAGCAAGACTTGTGACAGAGGGGTTTGATGAAGATGAAAGTGACGTTGAACATCTCCCATGGTCTGCACAGTCACCAGATCTGAATATTATTGAGGTGTTTTGGAGGAGCGAGTCCACCAGCATCATATAGTGACCTGGACACTGTTCTGGAAGAGGAACGGCTCATAATCCCTCTGGTCACTGTGAAGGACTTCTATCTCTCATTCCCAAGATGAATTGGTGCTGTATTTGGATGCAAAATGAGGCCCTCACCATACTAACAAATTATTGTGTTGTAAAACCAGGTGTTTCAGTTTCATTGTCCAACCCCTGTAGGTCTGATTTCATTACTTCAGACAGGTAAAGCATTTCTCGCGTGCATCTTTATTTGCAGAGCAGATGAGAGAAGTGTGTGTCATCTATGTGTGGTTAGTGTTTGAGTCATAATGACACGGACATTCGGGACGGTCATACCTCCTCACTGGGGGCGAGCTGCAGGACCACAGGAGTGCTGTCAGCAAACAAAGTGTGCACAGTGTTTGCCACACTGTCCAGAGTGAATGGAACCGGCTGGAACAAGATAGACAGATGGATAAATATTTAGAAAGGATGGATGGACAGATATATAGACAGAGAGAGAAACAGACGGATACATAGGTTTGGTAGACAATAGACAGACAGACACACAAGACAGATAGATAGAAATGGATAGATACAGACAGACAGACAGACAGACAGACAGACAGACAGACAGACAGACAGACAGACAGACAGACAGACAGACAGACAGATAGATAGATAGATAGATAGATAGATAGATAGATAGATAGATAGATGCATTAGTCTCATGGTAGAAAAAAGGGAAGTCTTGTGGGGAAACTACGGTGCTACTTAATCTCAAGCTTGTGAAAATGAATCACTCACATTTTCAAGAGGGTAAGAGGAAATGTTTTTCGGAAAGTCGAGGCTGTCCATGCCGCGCACGACGATCAGAGCGTTAGCACGCGGGCGTTGGAACAGCGAGCCGGCCGCCAGACCAGGCCAGTCAAGATCCTGCACAAACAAAAACAAGTTCACCACAGTGTTTACATGAAGACAATCGCACCTGCCATTGCACAATTAACCAGACATGATACCTCACGAACGGAGAAGCCCATGGTAAGGGCCACTAAGTCAGGGATCTTTTCTCCTGATATGGGCCACTGTCCATCCCGAAAGGTCACGTACTGCGGGCTGCGCAGAACGGTCAAACTGTCACCCAAAACACCTGATGGAAAATCACACAGAACACCATAATGATGCATTCTCAGTCACAATGTTTCTTAGCAGTAAATGACACTTGCTTCGACATTTAATAAATATAAATTCTGTTCAAATAAAGAAGTAAAACTTGATATAAATGAATACATAAATATACAGTATTACAGTAAGTGGGGGGGAGGAAGCAAAATAATAGAAACTAAATATTTTCCAAATAATATTTTACACATTTTAATTTTAGGATGCACAAGAATAGTCATATTTGGGTCTATGTGGCATTTAAAAGACTGAAATCCGGTCTCCTTAAACAATTATCAGCATAAACTAACATAATCATAGTTCATAAAATCATATTGATCAATTAAGTTAGTAGAATTTGTATAGTGAACCACCATGACCGTCACATGACATGCTAACTGCTTCCTCATTCACTATTCACATTTAACACTGAAAACCTTTTTATTTAACAGCCTAAAGCAATATAATCACAACATCGTACGAATTTCACATAAATTAATTAAATTAAATCATTTCAATTGTATAAACGAGAGATATTTGAACCATCATGACTGCGGATTATGGCATCTCACTGCAGCCGCCATTATTTCATTAAACAAACACCAAAAACACACTGAATCGTCAAAATAAAACCACGTACACGTAAAAGAAGAAGTATAACGCATGTTTACCTGATAAAAGTCCTAAAAGCGCAAATACTGTGTTCATAACTGTTCGATTCATTTTGGCAGGATTTTCTGATGGACTGCTCTTCCTCGTAACACCGGTCACATGACCCAGACCAGCCGTGTCGCGTGACGTCGTGCGTCATGACGTCCCGCTGGGTCCCTCAGGGCTTCAGCTTTCAATGTGTGACTCTTAACACTTTAATTAATTTGTTCACTAATGTACATTTTCTTAATGTATATTTAAAATAGTATGAAGTCAAATTTTTAACATAAATGAAGCTTTTAGCAAGAGACAAGTAGGCATATATATTAATGATGTTGTGTTGTAGGCGGCGGCCTATAAATAATTTCTGCAAATAAGGCCTAAAATTGATCTATGATCTAGCTGTAGGTGAATGGCCTTCAAACACCAACGACACGAGACAAATATGATTTAATAACCTTTTACGTCCTATAACCTTCCCTTTGAGTTGTATACATACATAGGCCTGTCTCATACACAGGCTAAACATAGCCTAATTGACAGTATTTTTATGATTATTTAAATAATAGTATTGTAGGGTACAGAAATTCTGTAAGAATTAGAGCACTTATTGATTATTGCACATTTGATTGAATCTTTTCTGTAAATCAAAGCCTTTCTAAAAGTTTGTGCACAGAAAAAAAACAATAGCCTACAAAAAAAACAAAAAAAAGATTAAACTTGCTGTTTTTAGATCTTTTGAAATGTCTAAATTATATATATACATATTGATCTTGCAGTTCCCTCAACCTTGCTGCTTGTATTGTAATATCATCGTTCTTCGCTTGGAGGAGCTCTTGCTCCGTCCGTCACTCACCGCTCGCACCGCTCGCGTCGATCTCCGCGTAACAGCGATCATTCACCAGCCAGAGCCTGAGAGATTACTTTCACGTGCATTCAAATCAGACCGTCACCATATGTTCGGCCGAGAAGCCTAAAATGAGTCATGGCATAGGCCTAATTCAAAATAAATGTATACCTCGAAGAGGTGACAAATGATAATTTAATAATAAATTGAAAATAAAGTCTGGGTGGAAAGTGAAGTTCTGCATCTGGATGAAACTAAATAGTATTAAAATAAAAAAATATGCATGTCTAAATTAGCATCAGATTCTAATCAGATTCTACAAATAATAATGAATCAGACGTTGCTAATGTTGGGTAGCCTAATGCAATTAAATGTAAACAAACAAACAAACAAACAAACAAACAAACAAAAGGAGAGACGACTCCTTGTAACCAATCAAATATGGCGAAACATTTTTAATTAACATCAAGAACCTTGAGAAAGTGTATATTTTATGTGTTCGTGTGGAACACCGGACACCATTTTGGAACATTTTCAACAAAACTAACAAATTTTCTTTAAACAAATTTCCCATGCATATCTTTCAGTTTATCAAAAGCTGTATGCATAAATAAACATTTAGGGCTAGGCTACATTTTTAAAGAACCAGCAAACTGCTGTTTAAAAAGTTTAAGGAGGAGTTGGCTATGTTACACTGCAGGACATGTCAAATAACCGACTGTGTTCAAAACACAATCCTTAGCTTTGCCAAAGCATAATCCATTTAACATGACCGTTTCGAAAGCAACCCGTTCTCTGTTGTTTGAGGTCCGTTTTCGCCCTGAACGCGGCGGGATGGAGCGCGCCGCCGATCTGACTGCTGAGCGCGACCCCGTGACACGCCTCCTCTGATTTTCACATTCCATTAGGTAATTCAATAGCAGACAATTAGACTGACCCAGCCATTGGCCCACCCAACGGGACACTGCCGACACAATGACCCTGATAGGGCAACGTTGCAGAAGTCTGGAGTTCTGTGTCATCCATCTGAGCCTGTCAATTATTACAGTTTTTCTCAATTGCTTTGGCACATTTTTCGAAACAGTCTTAACATTCTCTAAACTGTGAGTGCAAATGTCACAACTGTTTGCAGGAACTTCAAAACTTTATAGCATGTCTGCAAAATGTAGTTACTCACCCAAAACATTTAATTCATGCTTCAAAACCTAGTTATTTTGTCAATAATTTGGCCAAGGCCACCAAAATCTAAAGTATTTTTGTCATTGTGTGAGCCACACTGGTCAAAATGTTTAGTTGTTTTTTCACCACAACAGTCAACCATGAAAATTAAGGGTTTACTGTAAACAAATCTCATATTTGTTGAGAAAAGTCAATAGTATGTAGAAAAAAAAATATTCTATGAACATTTGTATTTTTACAGTGTTTATTTTTGTACTTCATGTGTATATACACAATATAAGTGTATTTACTGTACATGTAAAGTAACTGACAAGAGTAACACGATTTCACTTTACATTTCATATTTGTGTATTACCACAAATACACAAACAACAAATAACATTCATGAAAAAAAAAAAAAAAAAAAAAATTATTCTTGGTGGACATCTTGTCGCTCACGTTGGTCAGGCCAAAGATTTTCATCAACATCACATCTGATGTTACCATTGCCACACACCGTGGAAAAAAACTCCTTGAATGCCGCACCCATCCCCTGCAATGGTCAGATTTATGACATGATCCACAAGTGTGGCTCTGATTTCATCAGAGACTCTGACTCTTCTATTTCCACCTCTTCCTCGATTATTTCTTTCTCTACCACCACCACGTATTCTTACGTGCCTTCCAATTGCTCTTCCATGAGTATGTTGGTGCAGTTCAGGGTTGCGAATGTCCTCCATTCTATATATTCTCTCTCTATATATATATACTCTCTCTCTCTCTCTCTCTCTCTCTCTATATATATATATATATACTCCCAATATTGATTGGTTAAATGGTTAAATGGTTGATTCATATTAGAGGTAATTTGCAATTAGATTGTGAATGCAATTAGAAGTCATGTGCCATTTTAGCAAACATTACAAACAATGTCAATGTCAGATATATTTTAGAATATACATTCATGTATACTAATTATGATAATTGAATAGATCGTTTTGAATGTGATGGCTTACACAATAAAAAATGTCTGAGAAGTTCTGAAGTGTTTGACAGTGTAAGTGAGAATCGAGTCATCAGTTTTGATCAACAAGCCATATACAATTATTTGTTGTCCAAACTGCAGACAGTTGTATGTACTCTTTGCACACATGTGCCAAAGCAATTGCAATTTGCTCAAATCAATAAGAAATTACAATCTGATGTGAAAAAGAAGCGAATTGTTCAGAGATCTGAACTTAATGTTTTGGGAAATAAAAAAAACATTTGAGAACTGAGCCAAAGCAATTGAGAAAAACTGTAATTAGGCTACAGTTACAGAGAAGCGCAAGTTATTAGATAAATTATTATTTTTTTAAGTCAAATAATTATATTAATTATACAAAATATTATAATATTTTAAAATCAAGGTTGTGTTTTTAGGTTCACTCAGCTGTGACATAAACAACATGCGCATTCTCGTAATCATGCTTGTGAATAAAAGAAAAAAAAAGATTTATTATTATTAAAAAATAAAAATAAATGTATGCCCAAATGTAGGCTATGTATGCCCGTATGCCCATTTTTTGTAAAAAGCTTTTACTGTAGTTTAAAGTTTTTAATTTCTTTTTTTAATTAAGTAAATCATTTTTATTTTTTATCTGTTGTTTTAATTATTATTATTATTGTTAGCAGACATTTATTTATTTATTCAACATTGTACCAAGCTAAGTATGCCAACACTTCATGATAATTTTCTCTAGTCATATGTGTATTATTGTATATTTTTAATATATTTATATGTATGGATGTATGGATGGATAGATAGATAGATAGATAGATGGATAGATGGATGGATGGATGGATGGATGGATGGATGGATGGATGGATGGATGGATGGATGGATGGATGGATGGATGGATGGATGGATGGATGGATGGATGGATGGATGGATGGATAGATAGATAGATAGATGGATAGATGGATAGATAGATAGATAGATAGATAGATAGATAGATAGATAGATAGATAGATAGATAGATAGATAGATAGATAGATAGATAGATAGATAGATAGATAGATAGATAGATAGATAGATAGATAGATAGATAGATAGATACGGCTCGTTCTCAGCTAGTCTGATGGCTTTGAATGACAGATCACGCCTGCAAGTGACAGTGTCTCAATGAGCGGACATTAACACCGGCGCTGATGGCCACTCACACTCACTCACTCACTCACACACACACACACACACACACACACACACACACACACACACACACACACACACACACACACACACACACACACACACACACACACACACACACACACACACACACACACACACACACACACACACACACACACACACACACACACACACACACGTCTCTTCCCCTTCCTCGGTCTCTTATTCCGCGAGTAAACGCGGAGCACAGCGCCTCGGGCAGTGAACACAATGGAGAGCTGGAGAGGGTGGGACGGAGGGGGAGAGAGACCCCATGCATGTATAAATGAAGGCTGTGTGGGGGGAAGGTAGGGGCGGCCTTGACGAGATCAGATTAAACAACAATACAAAAGCCCACCACACTCGCCTCTTATTTATTTACATTCTAATGAATGGGGAGCGTTTGTGTCAGCTGAAGAATTCTAATATCCTATAAGGCCTTCGCCGTGTTAAATCAAGGCTAATGGCTGTTTATTTCGGGATTTATTTGAGAAGATTCGGGAGTGTTGGGATAATGGCCGTTGTTCAAATATGTAGGCTATGCCATGACGAACACATAGCGAACATTCATACCCATGCCATGAAAGTTGCAATGTCTCAATGTTTCTTATCAGTAGATAACAGTATCGTTTTCTTTTACAATCTCTTCAGAATTGTAGTTACATTTTATAGTCTTCAGATAGGCCTATAGTGTCTGTTTTGTTTGAATTTGGGCCTAATTTGCTACTGGTTAACACGAGATTTTTCAACACAATCTCATGAAAGTGATTTTATTTCGTCGCATTTCTCATTTCTCGCGCCATTTCTACGCCAAAAAATAGTTTTTGGGTGCATAGAAACCCCATATGTAGGAATTAGGGGTGTGGAGTGCGTGCGTACGTAGGTTATTACATATCATAAGGTGCGTATAAAGTGCACGCGAAAACTATTTTTGGCGTATAAATGGCACGAGAAATAAAATTCGTGCTATGCACTTTCATGAGATCGGGCTAGATTTTTTCACAATGCAATAGGCCTATATCAAACAACTTGCCTAAGAGTTTCAAAATCAATCAGATTGTAAACTTATTTTATTTTGTAGGGTTTTCTAAAGTAGGCTATACTCAAAATATATCCAAAAAATACCCCAATAGGTTATATTAGACTTTTATTAATTTTATTTGACAAAGATACCAAAGTACTTTGTAGTTTGATGATTTATAATAATAAAGACTATAGTTTGACAATTAGGCTATATCTTTTGTGTGTGTGTGTGTGTGGCATTGGACTCTATAGTTTTTTTTTGGATCATCTCTTGCAACCCTTATACTAGGTTTACACTACACCGTACCTTCGCAAACCGTTCGCCTGTGAATGTAGGACTCTGAGCACGTTCCCGAGCTCTTTAAGCACGTTCCCCAGCGCTGTGACCTCCAGGTCGCCTCCCTCGGGGATGATGCCTGTGTGTGGGGGAAGGGTTTGCCCGTCAGGCTGTGGCCAATACATCCTCCGTCAAAGCCCCGAGCAATCCTGTTACACACGCAGCTCGCGCGATTATCCTGCTCCTCTTCTCGGCCTCTCGCGCACAGACGACACGTCACACATCACTCATATTATACAGTATTTACCAATAGATTTGGACTAATTCTTAATTAAATGAAATACACGTCACAATAGCTAACAACTCAGTGTTATAAAAATGTTCTATAAATGGAACATGTCCGAACATTCAAGTTTAGTTGTGGGAACTTAATGTGTAGCCTAATAATTGCAATACACGATCGTGTTGTTCAATATGTAGGCTAGGCCTGTAAGATAAATAGCTCATATTATTTTAACCTTCAGAGCAATAGGCCTATTATTTTCCATGGTAAACGTCATTAGCACTTAAACATCTTGAGAATTTGACATCTTGAAAAATCTCATTTTAAAGGACATTTAAACCATCAAACATGAAATTTTATCCATAACATTAACCCATTTGTTGTTGTGTTTGGCATTAGCTTTATATTTCTAGGGCCCAATAAGTTCAGTGATCTTTATTTTATTTATTTATTTTTTTTACTTTTGAACAACAAAAGATAAACCACAAAATTCTTGTTGAACAAAACTGCAAGCATTTTAATTTAGTATGAGATAATATGCGGAAAAATTGGGCTATAGTGATTAACGGCATCAAGTGTTTAAAACGTGGGATTTTTATGATTGATGTGTTTAATCTATTTCAATGAAAATACAAATTTTCTGCTCAAAAAAAGTTACACTCATATCTATATAGCCATTCGTCATATCTATACGATTTAAAACACCCCATACATCAACCTACCACCTCCTTCTCTCTATATAGCCTAATATAAGCCAAAAATACCGTTTTGTGGTTTTCCAAAAGCCTCTCAGCGGCACTGCCGATTAATTTTGTTTACGGAGCCCGTGCGCTGTGCGAAACACCCCCTCTCGCTGTATTCTACACGGGCGCATCGAGTCGTACAGAGGGAGCGCAGCCTACTGGGTTTATGGTAATTGCGGTTGTTCCCCCGACTGGCCTTCTGGGTAAGAGAGAGAGAGAGCGAGAGCGAGAGAGAGAGAGAGCGAGTGAGCGAGAGAGAGAGAGACAGGCGTCTTGCGCTCAGCTTTCATTCCCCGCTGCACGCGCTTACCGAGAGACAAGCATACACAAGCAGCAGTTGCGCGAGCGTTCAGCGCGCCAGGGATATCGCGTATCGGAACCGGGACAAAGAGACACGGGACATTTTCCGCGAACGGTCCGTTATATTAAATAGAGAGGGGAATTCGTGTGCCAGTTTTGTTGGCCAGTGCTCAGTAAATGTGTGTGTGAGGACCGGTCCGTGCACATTTACGAGCAAATACATTGCCGCCGTTCTCTCGGCGTGGCTTTCGATCGCTCGTTGTCTCGCGAGCCCAACATGGCGCTGCGAGGCGTCATATAGCAGACTGAGTTCAGTTCAGCCGGAGCCCCGGGGATTTTTTTCGCCACCTGTGCGTTCACGCGGTTCGTGTCGAAGCGACCATCCTCTTCTAAATCAAAGGAATTACGTTCGACTGCTCCTGCATGGATGTATATGGATCCCCTATACGTGTTAACAGTTTTTCCAGGAGTGGATATTCCTATTCGGCAAGTCCGGAGATACTTTGAACTTCAGAGGACTTCATTTGAAAACTAAATCATAACCAGTGTTACTAGATTGACCTAAGTTATAGAGGCTACAGAGTAATGCAGCTTTTAATAGGAACATCTGATCCTCTTTGTTTTAACGGCAATCTTTGCATATCTTAAAAAAACTAAAATCGTGAAAACTTGCATTTAAAGAGGAAACCCCATACGTTCCGTTTGACTCAATGAACTACAGGCATCACTTCATTCAGGTAAGAACATTTTAGGGTTTATTATGCTTTCCGTGCCTTATCTGCGTATGTTTGTTCCGTTACATTGTCCAGTAGGCAAATGCGTCGCCTATCCGTTCCGTTTCGAGCGGACCTTTGGAAACGCTAAAGAGGGTTCGTTCTTGATACTAGAACTATTTAAAACCACGAATCCGCAAATTAATCTTCTGTTTTGATATATTTTAGATTTCTGCTTGAAACTTGTGCTTGTTGACAAGTTTTCAAAACATTGTCTCTTGGCTGACTGCATGCATGGTGTCGCGATGTTGTTGACATTTCTTGTTGGTGTTTGTGCAGAAATTGCTCTTAATTTTAATTAAAAATAAATAATGTGATGCTCTGTTAGTCCAAGGACTATCTTCACTAGTTAACAAACCATTTCCCACGTTACGGGACTTTCCTTTTTAGTAGCTGACCTTTTTGCACTGCATATATTCAAAGCGAAAATAAATCGTAGATTTTGTGGAACTGTTGGTTTCTGTGAAATTCACGTGTGTTTTTTTCCGTTTTGAGTAATGAGACGCCAGAAATCTTGCTAGTGCGCGCTCGCGATGGCGCGTGGACTTTTTTCCGATCGGGATACACACCGCGAGCGCTATTGATTTCACGAGCCTCGCCCTTTTATATGACGGTTACCAACCTAATGAAAGTTTCAATATTGTCCCTTGGGGTTCCTTGCAATTCAGTGGAAAACGAGAAGTTGATATGGCCTCCAAAAAAGTAGCCTATACGTTTGGAAGTCACCTTCACTTCTCTCTCTTTTTTTTTCTTCTTCAGTGAGCTTTGTGAGGGGACCGAAATGACACATTGTGGACAGAAGAAGCCTATGAAATTATAAAATTAATTAAAGATTTTCTATAGAGTCTTGTTCCAGACATTGAAGCGAAATGTTTTTCATTAAAAGCTCTTTGAGGAGACACTGTGCGTCCGTCTTTTGTTAGAAACGAATGTTGATGATGCACTTCGCGACCTTCTTGCGCTCAAAGTTATTCGCTGTCTGGTTGTGTCCGTGACGGGATGAAATGACTTCACCAGTTCCTATAAGTGAAGAGATTGACAGTTCTGTCTTAATCAGTCATAGACGTTTGAATTTTATTTTAATCTATTTGTCCTCGACAGGCGCAGCCGTTTGAACGTTTTAAGATCCATATGCAGGATATTTTTCACGACTTGGAATATTTCTTCCGCTATGTCACGCTGTCGTGTGATTCTCTAACAACAGTGCTATATTGTCGCGCCCTGAGGCTTTCTTTGTTGGAAAACCCGCTGTAGGCTGAGTGATGGTGTCCGAAAGTTATAGGTTTAAATCCCACAAGGGCTGATCAATGAACCATTATCACTGTGCAATGAATAAGACACCTAACACCATATCCAGGTTGACTTAATGAGTGCAGTTTAAAAGCTATTAAATTACTAATTAGTACTATTTGTGTGGAGTTTACACAAAATGGACAAACATAGTTTCGCTAAAGCGAAGACTTTACATTCTATTGTTGTTACACTTGCTGAGGCAAACTTAGGCCTTTCGTGATCTGTTATAGATGTGTGTGTGTGTGTGTGTGTGTGTGTGTATATATACACACACACACACACACACACACACACACACACACACACACACACACACACACACACACATCTATAACAGATCACGAATATATATATATATATACACACACACACACACACACACACACACACACACACATCTATAACAGATCACGAATATATATATATATATATATATATATATATATATATATATATATATATATATATAATAAACCCGTGAGTTAATTTTTCACAGAAGTCTTGTTTCTAAATGGTTGCGACGTGCTATTCTGCATAATTAAAGCGCTGTGGACGTTATTAATCAAATATGTCAGAACGTATTCGTATAAATCTTGTTGGAAAGTAAGCCCGGGATTCATCCGTATTTTTATAGGCTTGCCTAAACGGCTACTACAGATTTTTTTTTTGGCATCCTTTTAGCGTGACTCAATCTTAAAAGTGCATTTCACTGTGACACGTATAGGCCTATTGCTGAACTCTTAATGCCGTTCCTCTTGTTACGGATTTCTAATAAGAACCACTTGGTTGTATATTTTTGAGTTGTCACATTGCTTCTTTGGAGAATAATAGCCTAGTGCTTGATGTCAAGTTCTTCAAATCAATAACTGTTACTTTTTGAGTTCTTTTAGGCATACAGGCTTAGATATTTTTCTGAAGAAGGCAGTGGAAAGTTGTTTGTTTCTTTTGAATCGCCATGTGGGATCATACCTTTTCCTTCCAATTGAAACATTTATTCATGTCTTGACACGGCTAATTGAATAAAACTTTTTACTTTGTCCCAAATCACACATTGCATATTTTATAGAGTGGAACTGATGACATTTAATGTGATATAAAACCCAACAATCTGCTCGTTATTAGTCCTAATCTGTCCACCTAATCGAAACGCGTGCTTCTGTTTTGTCTCAATTGGCCCACACCTTTTTTTAGGCCACATGCGCATTCATATTTTATCTGTTTTTGTAAATTACATTAATAAATAATGTGCAGTGTTTGTATATGAACTGGCACGTATATCGGTGATTTGGTCCAGTCCCCCCGGCTCGCCCGGCTGAGACCCCCAGCTCTTCAGGTTTGTCCGCTCACGCCTGCATGCTCTCCTCACTCGTCACCCACGGAGCCTGTCTGCTGGAGACACACCAGCATATATGTCAGCGTCAGATTTGCAAGAGAGAAAGTGTGACATGTCTGCCCCGTATTGTAATGCTCTATAGATACCCGCGGGTGGAATTCAGGCCGACAAGTCATGGCCTGAGTTAAACCGGTGCCACAGTTCAGGGAATGTTTGAAGTGATTAATGTTGGCCATGAATCTGACAGAAATCAGACCCCCAAAACGATCCACATGACAGAGTTTGGCTGTATTAGAGGTTACGGGGATATCGTATGATATTACATTAGAGGCCAGCGGTTAACATTTTTTTTTTTTTTTGCTGGTTATTTCGCTTAACGCGGAATATTATAGTCTGTTTAAATGTGTGCTTCAAACTTTGGTTTGTTCCTGGACCTCAAAGTTTATTACCTTTCTATATATAGAAACATGTATAAACAGAAATGTTAAAATAGGGCTTATAAGTTCTATTTCGGTGGTTTATAATATAGGCTATAACAACTTATGTAGCCTATCATTCTGCTTCTGCTTGTTAGAACTTTAGCTTGTGTTTCAGAAATAAACCTGGAGCAGTCAATGGATCCTCTTTGCACATCTGTCACAACGAATCATTCCTCCACATGTTATGGAAAACAATTTGCGAAACAATCGGGCTATCTCATAGATTGGTTATTTAACTCTTGAGTATAAGTGAGCAGACATCATCATAGAGTTGCTTTCTTTACTAAATCGTATTGCCAAAGTTTGCTTTTGTCTTGGCAACCCGTTTGGGTTTTATTCCCAGCGCTTAGTTCGTGTGAGGGAGGGTGGAGGGATGCACTCGGATCGGATTTCGGAGTTTGGCTCCCGCTGGAGACGTCACGGTTTGATTGAAGTTTCTTCTCGGTCCGAGCGGTCCCGCGGGAGAGCCCGCGCTGAAACAGGAGAGCTCTTCTCTTCGCTTCGGCAGCTTTTGTGCCGCAGCAGGAGCCCCGCTCCCGGAGCGACGCCTACCCTTGAATACATTGTTTTCTTTTTCTTTGCTCTGTTTCTTATTTCTCACACCTTAAAAGCTGAAATTCTTGATTAAATACTATATTCGAGATAATAGACTATAAAGATATGTTTTTAAAATGTCACTGTAATTTTAGGTTTTATTTATTAATGAGTAAAACGGGGATAAGGTAGGCTAATAGTTTGCTAATTATCTTGTGCGGGAGGTTTTGTCTTGGGATTCCTAAGGAATTGACCAGTTTTGCATCCTTTAACTCTTCACGGACGTTCCTTTTGGGACTTTTGAAAAATTTGGGGTGAAAAGAATTGGAGTTCTTATTTACATGTTGTCATATACATTAAAGGCCTACAGTTTAAGTCTAACGAGCCTTATGGACAAACAGTTCTTGGTTCGAGTGGAACAAACTTACTCCGAATTATTTAGCAACCAATCCGACTGAATACGTGTTTAAAAACAAAATTGTTTCAGTAAAAAGAACCGACTCAATTGTAGGCTGTTTCGTGCGGAAATCGGAGCACAGGTGAAAGACTCAAGAGGCAGGCAATCGTGAATCGTAGGCGACTACACGTGCACTACATTTTTCGCGCTATAAATTCAGTAGCGAAGTTTCTGTACCGCTGAATATTGGTGCAAAAAACACTGAAAGTATTTTATTGTTGTGTTCGGTCAGCAACGGAACCGGTTCCGAATAAGCACCGGTTCTTCCCGCGACCCCTGCGCTTAAAGTCTCAAACCCAATTCGTATCGATTTGTATGCGCCAGCAAGAGGGGGAAAGACAGAGAGAGAGAGAGAGGGTTAGAGAGAACAAGCGCTGTGTAGTCTCTAGAGAGCACGCACGCAACCCACCATTTCAAAGCAGCGCGGAGCGCACGAGGCAGACGGGGAGGTGAGAGAGAAAGAAAGAGAGCTAGAGAGAAAGAATGGCTGCGGGGGCCGCACGCGGAATGTGTGCGCTGCCAGCGCGTGGGGCTCGCAGCAATTCGTATCGCTTCTCGCAGCTGAATGTCTGCAGGCAAATAATCACTTTTGTACATGTTGTCTTAAATATCCGCGCCCTGTCAGCATAATGTTTAACTGAAAGGTGCGCTATAGATTTCTGGGTTTTTTAATAGACAATTTCTGGACTAAAGTGGTGTTTTTCCGGGCTTTTTCGCCTGTCTCAGGGCCTGATATTTTCTTTTGGTATGAAGGTCATGATAATGATACTATATTGAGTGTTTTTTTTTTTTCTAATAATTTTTTATTGCCTACTTTTTATTGTTTTAAACGGGACTAAAGTTTTTATCCTAGACCTGGATGGCTGGATTTTTATTTTAAAACTATGAGTGAAATCAAATGAGGCTGACCCATCAGAGATTAAATCGATATTTATTGGGAAAAATCGAAATTTTATTCAAGCTGTAGCCTGTTTTCCCCCATTAGCCCATGTCATGCGTGAAAATATTAGTTGCGTGTATTTGGGAGAATTCTGTTTAGTCTTATATGCACTAAGTTACTTAATAGGCTATTAAATGATTTCCCCCATTAGCCTATTTCATGCGTGAAAATATTAGTTGTGTGTATTTGGGAGAATTCGGTTTAGTCTTATATGCACTAAGTTAGCTACTTAATAGGCTATTAAATGATCAAGATAAAGCATTTTTGTTTTTGAATGTCAACAACGTTGTAGTGGAAATATTTATATAAAACTATTTATTTCTCTGACAGTATTTTTTCAACAATCAAATGCGTAAAGCAACCGCAACAAACAGTGCATCTACGTACAAGGGTTTAGTCAATTAAAAAGAAAAAAAATATATATATATATATATTATATGAAAGTGTACAAATGCCTTTTGCTCATAGGCCTATAATGTGATAGTCTAATCTATGATAATTTATGTAGGCCTACTGATGTTTGTAACAGGCTATTTCACCTGCAATTTACGATACGTTCAGTTAGACATTGGACGGTTTAGGCTGAAGGCAATAAAGATAAGTTCTTCCACCGCAGAGCAGTTCTTTTTGAAATGTGACGCTTTAATGAAAATCTCTTAGTCACATATGTTGAATACTAACTCCAAGTCATGGACGCATGTGATAGGCTACGTTTTATAGTATATAGGCCTATACTTTACGTTTGTCTGGGAAAGCTGTATGGAGTGTCTGCGCTGGGGACGATAGACTTGGCGATGTGCCACAGTTTGAGATCTGCTGGCGGGACCTCTGGGGCTCCAGGAGGAGATCTCAGCGTCCCTCCATTCTCTACACTTGAGCTCTTACTGCAAAAACTCACACCTCAGGAGATAAACATTTAACACTCTCTTTCATGTTCCGCGCACTTTATAACATCATCTCGTGTTCTACTGTCAACACCAACCTGAAGCAATGTCTTTCGCGCCTTGTCTCTGTGCCACACTGGGTAGACGTCTTAAGCTAGGCATTCCAAATAATTAGTTACGTTTCCAAATATAATATAGTTTACTTGGCGTTATTGTTGTTTTGGTCCTCCTTTTGGATTATTATACCAATTAAAAAAAATGTAAAAAAAAAATGTCTTAAAAATGTTCTTCCATTTAATTAATTCGCTCTTTTTGTTTTTATATAGGCCTATGCGTATTTATATTTGTGTATATGCATCAACCTACCTACACGGTCTATTAGCTTTGAAGTGAGCTGAACATCACGCGCTGCACAATTACAGCATTTTTTTTCTTTAAGCAGCGCCGCGTGCGTTGACAGTCAGTAGCTAGCTATTTAATATTTTCGGGGATATAAAAACAACGTAAAATACGTATCAAAAATAACCTTTGTGTAGTCTTTTTATGTAGTTTACAGCCAAGGTGATTAGAAACAAAGTTAAAACAACCCATGTATAGCTCGCTTCAGTTTTGGCTCACCTGCAGACAAAGCGCCCGGCGCGCTTGGCTTGTGATTGATGTCTTTGAGAGCGGAGGTTTCTTTCCTCCATGGGGGGCGAGTACCCCTCTTACCGAAGCGCCACTCAAATGCATAATGTCCTCGCCCCCGCTGGCGGAATGAAAGAGCGGGTCACAGAGGGGACGGAAAATGAGAGCGCAGAGAACGTGTCTGAATGGCCAAGGCGAGTGGGTTTCTGCAGCGCTCCCCACGGCAGGGTCGGATTAGGTTTTGAGAGCAGGGGAGGATGGGGGAAGGGAGGCACACGATCCGGGAACGGGGGCAGAATTTACGTTTATTAACTTTAATGGCTGCTTAATGCTGGTGTAGTTATAGAACAATAATTCAACTTCATGAGTAAATGCAAGAGGTTTACTGTTGGGTGCATGTGGTTAGTGTGAATAAAAATGCGTCCTGTACTGTTTTGCATAAATGCAACTGCTTTTTGTAATTGTTTTTATAAATTTTGTTTAAAAGCATTGAAGCGCTTGTGTGACTCGGGTTGCTATGGAAGTGATGCATGCACATCTGTTTGTGTATGTGTGTAGGTTGGTTTGATTGATGACAGAGGGCAAACTGTCTCACTCCTTCAATAGCAGCGACTGTGGCCATGTCTCTAGATAAGCTCTGGGTCTGCGTTATTGAAATCTGGGGTCTGTAGAGCCATCAATAACAGGCACAGCTCGCCTACTCAACAAAGCACCACTGTAATGTCTGGGGCTGGGCAGCATTATTTGGGGAAAGGTATTTTCATTTTGATCGCACCTTTCTCCACTGTAATGACACTCCCGCTTTGCATTGCTTGGAACTAGTATGCGGAGGGATTCCTTATCAGTGCACTTGCTCTGAGATAACAAAGCATGTGGCCTGGTGACTGTTCGTCGAGAAGATAAAGGCATGTGTAGGTGAGAAGCAGGCCAAGGCCTCATCTCTTCTGTTAGCAGTTGTACATCAATTTCTCTGCTCAGTAAAGGGTAATTTTCACTCCAGTTCATTGTTTACCCGGAACTTAAACGGTTTATGAAATAAATAATAGAATGTGTGGTAAATTTTCAGTCTTTTGAAATGCATTTGAAATGCATGATGTATATGATTTTTTTTTTCTCTCCAACAGAAAATTATCCTTATGGGATGGTGAAGACGAGAGAATCTGTTGAGAACTAACAGAGAAGACAGAGTCCTCATTCAAAGCATGGTAACCATTTCATAAATTTAATATGTGCTCATGAATGTAAACCCTTTCAGTTAGTCATGTGTTGGAACTAGTGCAGTCAAATTGATTAATTGAATCTAACAGAAACGTGTGTATGTACTGTATGTGTGTGTGTGTGTATGTATGTATGTATATATATATATATATATATATATATACACACACACAGATGCACACACACACACACACACACACACACACACAATTTTCTGTTTCTTAACTGTCCCCACCCACATTGAAATATATCAATCTGTCATACTTGTAAAGTGCATAATCAACTGTTTTCATGCATTAGAATTTTCCATTGTTGACAGATGCTTTCTGTCAGAATGTACAAGCCAGGACTGGCATAATTTTAACTCCCAGGTCACTCTCAGGTATGATGGGAAGACTGATCTGTGCTGTCTACCATACTGCACAGAAAACATACATCAAAGCTGCTGTTTTTCCCACACTATAACCTCACTGGAGCTGACATTTAAGAACGATTTCTGCATTCTCCTGTTGTGACCTTGAAAAGTGCAATATATCGTGACGTCCTTGTAATTTCCTAGATTTTTTATAATTTGGGGAAAACATGAGATTAATGCGTATGAATCAGTTTATGATTAGAGTGAGATGCTTTTTTTCTTACATTTTAATAAGAAAGTCTGATTTTGTATAACGTGACTACTTGTGATGTCTGTAATGTGCTGTGATTAATTTTTGTGGCTCTTACCACTTGCGGTCTCTTTTTTCCATGATAAATCTGCCATCTGATTTAGTGAAAGGTGAATGTTGTCTCTAGATAAAGATTGGATGGATCGTTACAGTTTTTAATCTGGATTGGACATTTGTTCACTTGTCTGTCCGTTGTTTGAGTCTTATTGCTCTTTGTTTGTTGTCTCTCCCTCTCCCCCACCCTTACCACTTTCTGGTCTTTTGTCGCAGGTGGATGCGAGTACAACCTGCAGAATGAACCCTCTCAGTGCGCTTGGCATCGATCGGACCAGCTTGATGCGGGAGAGCCTCCGCGTTCATGGAGGGATGGTTTATCCACCGGGAATTCGGACCCTGCCAACAGAAAAGGGCTATGTTGGTGACAGGATCCCCGACTTGCTCTACAAACCAGATGTGTCTCTTGACAGCAGAAAGAACACAAACAGTTATGTTGGACTTTATAAAAGTTCCCCACCTGGGATTCAGAAGTCGCTGATGGTGCCTGGGACTGGAGCCGATGCTTTAGGGTTGGACAGACGGGTCGTTACAGGAGATAAGCCCCCAGAACTGAGTCTCAATGGTGGTAGCTATCTGCGGGTTCCCTGGATGAGTCCTTACCATGAAGCTGGAATGTACCCTTTCTTAGACTCTAGTAAATACACTGCTTTGAACATGTATAAAGCATCAATCCTCTCACAACCACCACATTACCTTCCTCAGCATCTGGCCTACCAGTCTCTATGTGCAGGAGGCAGTGCTGCTGGTGCAGAGCGCTTGTTTTTCATGCCCCCGTATCCCCCTGCACCTATATCATCACCCCTTCCTCCTCCTCTCAGGATCCCCACTGCAACTGTTGCCCCTACTGCACTATCACCTATGATGCACCACCAGGACAAAACAATACAAAGTATTGGTCCAAGGATTCACCATGAGCCCTCAGCATTTGGGCAGCAGACATTACATCAGCAGACCCAGTCCCACCATCAGTCACCCAGTGATAGGCAACACAGCAGCAGTGGAAACAATGCCAGCAACAGCAAGTCCATCCGGACCCCATCCAGCAAAAACACAAGCAGCACTAGCAGTAATGTTAGCAACAGTAGCAGCGTTGGTATTAGCAGCAGCGCCAGTTCCATAGTCTCAGTAGACTCATGTCCTTCCCATGTAATGCAACCACCCCGCCCCACACCACGGCCCCCTCAGCCCCCTGCAGCCCCCCCTCCACCTCCTCCACCTCTTGTGGATAGCACTATGGAGTTCCAGAAGCCTATGTATAGGAGTCCTTCCTCATCCTCATCATCATCACCATCAGTTGCTCACCCCATCTACATCAGCAGCATGTCACAAGAGCTTCGCTCTCCAATTCGGCCAACTAGCCAGAAGCCTAAAGCCAAAGAGGCAACCATGGATTCGAGAGGTATGGGGAATGAAAGAAAGGGCAGCAGCTCACCTGTTAAGACCTCTTCTGAGAAACCACCTCAACAGGGGCCAATTACCAAAGACCCAGCAGACAAGCCTTTAGACCTGTCTGCCAAAATCATTGACTTCGAAGGACCTACCAATGGGTACCCCCCAAAATTAGAGGCCTTAGCCAAGCTTGGCTATCCCCCCACTGCCCGTTATGGACTTCCCCCAAACAGGGAGCTTTTAAAAGAAACTCTTTCTCCAGCTGTTAGCACTTCTTCTAAAACTCCAGAAAGGCCTGAGATAATTAGCACTTTACCTTCTTCCTGGGTAGTGCCAAGTCCTACCCAGACAATCAGCTCTGAGGCTAGTCAAAACAAAGGCTCCAGCATCATCAAGAATAAGAATCTTGAACATGTGGTGCCACAGTCAAGAAGTTCTTCTTGTTCCAGAATTGATGACCAAAACAATGGCTCAAACCCAAGTTCTGCACCTATTGTCATGACTACAGCATCTCGGCCATCATCTGTCTCACCTTCTCCCAAAATGAACGGTGAATGGCCTAAGTCAGTTCCCACCCCACCAGAGAAGACTCCAACTAATAATCATGGTGGCAGCCACCCCACAGCTACAAAGCACTCAAAGACGCACAAAAAAAATGAATCCCCTGAAATTGGCTTCAAGCCCCAGCAATCACATTTAGATAATGGACATGCTCCAAGCCACCTTTACATGCCTCAGGGTGAAACTTACCTTCCTCCAAGCTTAGCATATTCTAGCAGATATCTCTCATACCCAGTACCTGAGAGTCTTTCCCTTTCCCACTTGCAGTTGTCAGGAAAAGGGCCAGTGTACCCTCATCCAGTTATGCTGGGCAACAGTCTGTATTCAGCACGTTTGCCACCCAAGCCTGGCATCCCATATGGCATCCCACCCAGTCATGGAGAATATCTGACCTACCACGACTCACAAGAGATGGTCCATCCACTAATGTCTCCCCACCTGCCCCTGGACCACAAAGTCACTGAGCGTCTGGAACTGAGGCACAGACCCCTGGACAAGCCTTGGCACCACGACGAGACTCCGTATAAGCGCCAGAGCATCACTGACACAGACCCAAGTTACAAATCTGAGAGGGAGTCAGAGAGACAAGACATTTTGGGCTCAAAATCTCAAAGCAAGCCTCACACAGTGAATAAAGAGGAGATTGTTTGCATCGACCTGGTCCAAGATGACACAGATGGCAGTCCAGAGCCAGACAAATATAGTGCCATCGATGTCAAATGCAAAGAGCCAGCTAAGCCAGTCGGCAGTGGGACAGGGATGGCAAATGAAAGTGGCAGTAATTCTGAGGGGAAAGAGCCAGAGCTCATGCAGATCTTGCGCTCCAGCCAGCCTGCCGTACCCTGGCCAGCTGATTCAGAGCGACGGACAGAGGTATGTAGTCCACCCCGTCCACAGAAGCAGTCTGACTCTCCTGTGCACAGCCAGACTGAAGAAAGCTCCTCTGAGCATAGCCCACTACCTGATATGTTGGAAGAGCAGACACTACGCTGTGCCAGAACCTCTGGCGAAAGGGCTCGAGGTGAGGGTGTTGAATTCAAAGTTGATCGGCACCATGCTCATCAACAATATGTGGACTTGGGCAAGGATGGACTAGAAGACACAGAATCTCATGAGGAGGAGGAGGATGGACATGGATTGTCTAAAAGCAAGAGATCCAGCTTGGCTAAGAGAATAGCCAACTCCTCAGGCTATGTTGGCGACCGCTTCAAGTGCGTCACCACTGAGCTGTATGCAGACTCCAGCAAACTGAGCCGGGAACAGCGAGCATTGCAGGTCAGTTATGCAATTTTGTATGTTGGTTAGAATGACTAGGGAAGTTTGTGCAATTATGAAGCATGTCACGTGTCATTGTCACATTTTCTGTTTGAGAATCATTCAGGCCATGTAAGAGTGTTATAATTTGAGAACACCTCACATTTTCTGTTCCCTGGTCAACTCTTCAAGGACCAGTAGTTGTCATTGAATTAGATAAAGTTTCCCAGCCATCCTGAGATTTACAGATACACTTTAAAAATAGCTCAATGACCTCAGTTTCGGCTTTGAAACGAGCACTTGTATCTAACTTCCACACTCGGTTATATTGAGCGCCTTGCTAATTACAGATCTCCGTAACCCACTCTCCCTCTCCTGCTCTCTCTTTCTAGCAGTTTTTGGGCCCCTGCTGTGAATCTGTCAAACAGGCTTAAATGGCAGAAGTTTTACAGTTAGCGTGAGAGAACTTGTGTGTTTGTACAAGAACACACACGCTTGAGTGTGCGGTTCAGTCAGCGGCCGAAAGGGTTAACACAAAGTGCCGTCTGTGGCTGCTTTGCCCAGTCGTGCGGAAGCTCAGCTGCCAAATGTTTGTGTGTGCGCGTACGCGTGCATGCATGCCATGGCCTTGCTAGCACATAATGCTGCAGGCAACTGTTAACCTGCAGGTGAGCTCTGGAGGCCAGTATGTGTGTGGGGGGCATACCCAAACATAATCACACACCCTTTCCTACAGGCTTCCATCTTGCACTCCTTTCCTCTCTTTACACACGCACACAAAAACATGCACACCCCCAAGCCCCCAATAGCCATGTCCGTGGTGGCAGCCCTCCCAGCTTAAGTGAAATCCGGCCCATTCTTTCCTGATGGGGAAGATTAGAGTTCTTACCAGCAGCAGCAAGCTGAGCGCTCGCCGACTGGCAGAGTCATTAGCGCACACACACACACATAGTCACGCAGTGGAGGGAGAGTAAGGGAGAGGCTGATGGAAGTAATGCCCTAATTTCAGATAGCCCACACAATTTTGGAAAGTTTTTTTTTTAAAATAAAGCCCAGTGTTTTCTATGCATTTCCACATATCCTTTTAACGTTTGTATGATTTAAACATCAGCTTTCAAAGCCATATCATTCTCAGATATTTCCTGAATTCCCCCATATTTTTTGTGTAATGGTAAGTTAATGTTTGTTTGCAGATGTGTTAAATTTGTGTAAATATTCAATTCAAATCATTGAAAAAGATATTGAGCCCCATTCTGATTGCTTAGATGGAAGGATTATCACAAGAGGACAGTAATTTAAGTCAACCAGCTGCGTTTTGGGAGGTCAGTTCATTTTATTTTTAAACTACTAATCAGTTGAAATGAGTAACACTTAGTTTTGCGCCCACAGGCGGTTGTGAAGTTAGACTTTTTTCCTTCTTTTTCCTCCTATTTTAGGGGTCCTGAAAATTGCATGGTCAAATTTGAGTAAAATGAATCCCCTGACTTCACCTGTATCAGTTAGCTTTTGTTATAAGTTATTGATATGCATTTTCTGAAATGACTCTAATGCACTTTAGCTCCTGTTCTACTTTCACTACAGATTTATTTTATGCAAGTCTTATTCTGTTTTTTTCTCCCTCTATTTTTGTTGTACTGGAGCACATGAGAGACAGGCTTTACAGCTGGTGCTCGTAACACTGGATCTGGTTTCACGATTGTGCTGTGTGTGTGTGTGTCTGTGTAGCGTGCGATGATGCGTTTCTCGGAGCTGGAGCTGAAGGAGAAGGAGGGGTGTGTGTCGTCTGCAGCGCCCGGACTGGGAAGAGAGAGGGAGCTGGCAGAGAGCCAGTGCGGAGCAGGAGACTGGGAACTGAGCCAGCCAAGCTCCAGGCCCTCCGCAGCCCTTTCGGCCCTCTCTGATCACACCGAGCAGCACAACGGTAAGACATGTGCGCGCACACACACAAGCGCAATCCTTCTCGCACCGTCTCCCTCTCTAGCGCTCCCTTTTTTCTTTCTCTCCTGGCTATCACTTTCCGTCTTTCTTGTAACGTCTGTTGTATGCGCTGTCTCTAACTTTTGTCTTGCTTGCAGGCAAGGCTTTTTTCACGCATTTCACTCATCATCTCTCCTTTAGTCCTATCTCCCGAAATCTTCCTTAACCATCTCAGTTTTAAAGGTGCTCCATCTTTCTTCACCCCCCTCAACCCCCCGTACACTTCCTCCCCATGTCACTAGGGACAGTCCCTGCACTGTGGCGCTCCATGCAACAGCGTTAAACCAGAGGAAACGACGTGGTAAACATGGCTTCCGCCACCGCCACCCTCAAACAGGAAGCACACAAATAAACAGGCACATGCTCTGACTCTACATCTCTCCCTCTTTGTCCCTCTCTCTATGCTGTTTTGGCTCTTGTTTTTTCCACTTGAGCTTTGGTAATGGCCTAATGCCATCAGATTTCCAAATCAACACTTTGCTGCTATGTGACCTCGCTCTCCCTGGTGGCTTTCACAGAGGCGAGGCGTTTCCTGTGCATGTGGGTCAGAGTGTGTGTGTGTGTGCGCGTGAACACTCGCATGTGTGTCAGCCACACGGACAATTAACAGCGCTCTGGATTACATAAACAGAGTGCGCTCAGCAGATTGGCAGTTCCTGTGAAGCTCCAAGGGTGAAAATGCCACATAAAAAACTACTGTAGTTTTGATCCGAGCTTTAATTTGATCACATCTGCCGAATACCGTTCTATTCAACAATTGACACAGTTCAAGTAATTGATTTAAGAAACCAAATTGATTGTTTGACTTTGGGTGACCTTTCTGGATGTTTCATGTCCTTCGTTCCTCTCTTGATTTTTATGCCCAGTCTGTCCTTCAACATCTCTCTCTCGCTCTCGGGGAATGGCCACATTAACTCTCTCTGGGTGACGCAAACGATGTTACCATGGTGATCTGTTTTGGTGCAGAGTTGCTATGGTGCACACATTGCCATGAATTATGGGATGCATGTGGTGTTAGTCACATGCTTTGTGCGTGTCTGTGTGAGCCCGGGGCAGGGTGGGCTGTATTCTTACCCAGGCCAGTATAAAGGTTGCTCTGTTCGGCATGGAGAGCGTGATAAAGAAGTCATTTTGGATGTACAATTACGCACTATTGCATAATTTTTGATAGATTTGGTTTGTGTGACTTAATTCGGCTAGCTGAATAATTTGTGTGTGCGTGTTTTTTAGGAGGTGCATGTGCCTCAATATGCAGTGGGAGTGTGTGTGTGTGTGTGTGAAAGAGAGGAGCGGGCGGTATGATGCGTGAGCCCCTAGCGCCTGTCTTTGATCTACGCTGCTGCTCTTAGCTGCTGGGAGACATTCTCAAGGAGCGCTTTTCACTGCCACACACAGAACGGGAGAGAGCGGGAGGGGAGGGGGGGAGTGCGAGGAGAGAGAGGAAGGGGGAGGGAGACGGGACTTGAGCTGGGTTGCCGCTTGTGCTCTTGGCACGGATGTTTCGGGCTAATTTAAGCTTGCAGAGAGCGCAAGCAAGCGCGTCCCTGTTTGCCGTCTAGCTCCCCATGTGGGATGGGTGTGGTGTAGTTAGCACAAACACGCAACTGTCCACGGTGGGGGTGGGGGGTGTGGGTTGCTTTTCTGTAGTCTTTTCCTCTCTATATCTCACCATCTGTGGCCTTGTGCTCTACTGGCCTGTCGCGGTTCTTTTGAACTTGGAAAAAGGTCTTCCTTTGCAAGCAGGTGACTAACACATGTGTGTTTTTCTGGCTATGCAGGTGTGACACCAACATGTGCAAACAACAGAGTTCCCGTGCTCCAGAGGTGCGGCCCACCAGCCGACATCCCGCAGTCCCGGCGAGCGGAGGAGAAGAGAGTGAGGGATGTGAAAGGAGAGGAGGAGGGGTCTGTTGGCACGGCGACGAGCAGGAAACGTGCATTGGGTTTGGAACAGAGCCAAGGCCACCCTGATTGCACACACAGCGCAGAAGAAAGAGATGGAGAGAGACGGACGAGAGGAGAGGACGATAATGGCATCCCGGCAAAGAGAGTGAGGCTGATTTCAGGTAGACGTCTCGGCTGTCTGTCTCTCCAATGTCCTTAACGATATCTGTCCCTTTTTCCATCTTTTCATCCGGTTCTTTCTTTGCCAAGTAGTGGATGGTCCGCGCTGTCTTTCATCTTATCGCCAACCTCCTGTCTCGCTTTCTGACACGTCTCACTCTCTCTCCAGGGCTCATCTGTTCTTTTCCCCTTTCCTCTGCTCGGTCCCGCTTTGATCCTTTCGCTAGCCTTTTCAATTCATCTTGATTTGTGTTTATTGCCATCACATGGTCCAGATAAACACAACTGCCGGGCGTTCTCTTCTCCGCTCTTTCTTTGTGCTCAGTCTAAAGGGCGTTTTCAGACATCAAAACAATCTTTGTTTAAACTTGCATCGTTTAAACGTGTCCCAGAAAGCATGTTTTTCTCAGCAAAACTAAGTTGCTTGCATGTGGGTCTCTGTTCAGCTCCGTACTTTCATTTAAAAGCGATCAAACTTGTGGGTGTTTGTGTTCTAGAAGAAAACAACTCAATTAACAATCGGAAAGCTAGTCCTGCTTTAAGTGTGCAACCCTTTGTTTATACTTTGCATGAACATCTTATGCATTGACACAAGTGGACAGTGCTAAGATTAGCTGTAAACAGGGTGCATTGCATTTTGGAGATAATGTACAGCCTAAGGGCCGGTTCACATATCGCGTCTTTTGCGCGCTCAAGTTCGTTATTTCAAATGTAGGCGCGCGGTATGCGCGCTCATAATGGATCTCAACTTTTCAGAATACCGCAAGTGCACCATACGCACACAATAGGTCATGTGACAAGAACCAACTGAAGCGCAACCGCCCTGGCGCTTTGGAAAATGGAGAATGCGGCGCGCCCAGCGTTTTCTACGCGTTTTTAGGCGCTATATGTGAATCCGGCCTAATGCATCCTAAATGCAACAGCACCTGAATCATATTACCACATAATTATTGTGCCAAAACAAGGGGTTTTAAACTAGTCCAATTTTTAAAAAAGAAAAGAAAATTGCATCAAGACTTGGGATGCAATATCTGGTATCTTCTGAACAAATTTGGGCACAGTTTAGTAGCTAATATATATAGTCTCAATATCAGAATCAACCCTTATCTGAATTTGAGATTCATGTTAAATCCAGTTGTACACAGCAATTCGTCCCAGCTGACCACCTAAAATTGGATCATCCTATCCAGATGTTAATACAAGGTATTAACGGATTGCCTCCTATCTATCTCCACAGACGTGTGGCCGCAACCTTCTGAGCAGGAGGTGAAGAATCTAAAGGTGTGTATAGAATTGACGGGTCTTCGGCTCAGTAAGCCTCGCCACCTCCATAATCTTCAGGAACTGTGGGATAGACAGGGGCAGCTCAACCATGACAGGCCGCAATTCGGAGCTCCCAACCTGGGTTTGCCTCCCACATCCAAATCCTCTCTTCCACCACTTCAAACCGCCAGGAGGGATAAGCTTGACCCTTGCCCCCCAGAGATCCCGAGAGTCGCCCACGGTGTCCCTGCTGTGGATCGAAAGGTCAAAGCAAATGGATTTGAAGACAAGGGGGTGAAGAGGAAAGCAGAAGTGGAGAGAGGCTGGACTAAGGAACAGCTGGAATTCACTGGATCCGACACAGGTACATCTTCCGATTGTCATTTAAATGCATAGTTGTAAGCGGAGAACAGAGTATTCTGGGTAGAACAGAGAAGACTGTCAGTGAAAATAGAGGACACTGTCAACAGGACCTTGGACTTAAGATGGAAAGGGAGGTGTAAATTAGTTTTGTCACCTGTTATCCTGTTTTATTATACGGTTTCCTTGTTTAGCTTACACCCTACCTACAGCCTTCCTCCTACAAATACATACTACCCTACACCCTATATACTACAGTCTACACTCCCTTTACACCCGATTCCCTCCATACTATGCCCTACACCCTAAATAATATGGCCTACACCATGGGTGTCCAGGGTATTCCTGGACGGCCACAGTCCTAAAGAGTTTAGTTCCAACCCTGCCCCAAACACACACAACTGTAGTTTTCAAATAAGCTAAAAGGACTTGATTAGCTAGACCATATGTGTTTAATTAAGGTTGAAGCTAAACCCTGCGCGGCTGATTGGAGTTTGACACCCCCGGCCTACATCCTTCTCACAACAGAGTTTATGGCCTATACATTGCACCTGACGTAGTATATACTACACTACATAATACTACAATCTTTACCCCACACATACATTACCTTTATATACTATACAAACTATCAAACATCCTTTCACGCTACATACGACGTTCTAATCTACATACTACACCCTGTTTCTTTCAAATGGCACCTCTGTAAATGGTGCTCTAAGCAAAGATTAAGTCTCATTTAGTTATGCAGGTCAGAAAAGGACTCGGAAGATGAGAACTGAGCGGGGAGACACAAGCAGTGTGAATGAATGAGACACAAAGAGAGAGGGAGCGAAAAGCTGTTCGAAAACAGAGAGAAAGGGTGGAAAAGGAGTGAAAGAGAGAGGATACGGAGCGCTGAGGGGAGAACTGAGGTGAAAGACGAGAGCGCGACAGTAGAGAGAGGCAGATTAGAGGAAAGCGGAGCACGTCGCCCCGTGTCTGCGGCTTTGGGATGGCAATAATGATTCTTGTTGATTGACAAGCCGCACTTGCACACGCTCACACGCACTCTCTCAGACGCTTGCGTCCTTGTTGGTATAAAGGCTTCGGCAGAAAAACGCATGCCGCAGAGTAATGAGCCATGAGCTTCCACAACTGTGCAAATAACAACGTGTGTGTGTGTGTGACTGCCCGTCAGTATCTTGGCTGCTGGATATTGTGCTGGCGTTCTGTCAGGAGGATTAGAGAGCAGCAAAGACGAGACTCTTTATCTCGCTCTATCCCTCACTCTGTGCGTGTGTGTGAGTAATATGTACTATACATGTGTATCTTGGTTTTACTCAAGCTGAGAGATGGTTTGCTAGTTAATGCCTTGTTGTCTGTGTGCGTCTACGTTTGTGTGTGCGCGTGTGCCCAGTTGCGTGCTAATGGGAGGCTAATATCCCCCAGATGTCCCTGTCAAAATCCGTCTCCCACCGCACACATACATACTCTTGCTCTTCAGCCGAGGGAATTCGTACGCACATGCAAGCTAATTTGTGTTGTCTATGACGAGGTGTGAGGGACAAGACACACATGCCAGTGATGGAAAACTCTCCGCTGTAAAGCCCCAGGGGTGTGTGTGTGTGTGCGCGTGTTTTTAGCACGCTGCTTTTGTTCTGTTGATTTTTAAAGGCATTTAGGTCTTTGCTCCCCTTTTGCTAATTGAGCGATTCACTTAGGTTGCAGAGCACGCACACTTCTGTGCGTGTGTGTGTGTGTGTGGGGTAGGTGCGGTGAATCCGGTCTCAAGGGTTCTCGGGGTAGGACTTTAATTAGCCTGTTGAAGGAGAGGAGCACATTACGCAGGCTGTAAAAGTTTGCCTATGAGAATGGGTTCTCATGGACACACGCGCACATACGGTTGCACAGTTGGTGGTCTGCGCGTTGAAGGTTCTCTAAGGTGCTTTTGTCTCGGCCCAATCTATTAGATCCGCCAGTTTCACCTCCAACAACCTAAATCATTGCATTTCTAAGGGGACCGTTGATGTGAAGTGGATCTGACTTTGCGGCGAGGATACGATTTACAAATGTCCCGCTTGTGCAAATTTGCGCATGTTTGTCTATATTGGTTATAGTGCTCAACTATGTTTTTATTTTATGCAAAATTTCTAATGCTTATTTTAGACAATATTTACTCAATTCACCAAATTTTTAAAAATACATAAATGTTAATACTAAATTTTTTTAATTCAGCCAAAATTTAAAACAATTTAACAAACAAATGTAATTTTCAAATGTAAAAAAAGCAACAACACTTATTTTTAAGAAAAAAAAGGCTGTCAGAATCGGGTTATCGTTCAATTCAGATCATTAAGTTGTGAAATATCCAATGAATTGGCCTGCCTGCCTGACATATCGGTACCGTGTTTAGCTAGTCGATAGTGTGTGTTTTTGTTGGCTATGTGGTATTCTGTCTTTGGCGTTCTTGCTTGCTTGCATACGTGAGAGAGATTTCCTCTGCGCGGTTGGGCTCTCGGGGTGTGTGTGTGTGCGCGACTGAACGGGGAGTATGATGAATAATGGAACAGATGTGGAGCGTGCTCGTTTTCTCTCCCTCTCTCGGCCTTGTGCTCACCCTTTATCGTCTCTTTCCCTTGCTGCTGCATCTCTCTCTCTCCTCTATTCTTCCACTTTTACGTCCGTCATTTCTCCTTTTCTGTTCGCTGTTGCTTCCGTTTTCATTTGATTTTCCCTCTCTTATCTTGCTCTTCCTTTCATGTTTCTTCTCTTTTCCCTTCTGTCCTTCTCTGCCAGTTGATGTTATCACTTAAAAGTGGCTCCTTTGCGCGGGCTCTGGTCACGTGATGCAAAATAGAAAACAGACGAAGGATGGGATGCATATATTTTTGTCAATCTTTTCGTGCTTTGTCCATCCGTCATAAGGCCGCCAGCCTGCTGCCGTTTGTTCGTTCTGCCACTGTCAGTCTGATTTACCTAACAAGACCTTAAGGAAGCTTCTGTCGGTTTGATCTGTGTGTGTTTTGCCCTTGATGAAATCATAAATCCCAGGATTTGTGTTCTTGCAATTTTGTGTTGTTTCTTTCCTGTTACATATTTGCAAGTAGAGGATGATTTTATAAAAGTACAAATTTGTGGATTAATATTCGTTTTGGTATGTGTTGTGAGATTTATTTCAGAATTTACGCTGAAAAGTTGGCTAATATTATCATAGCATTATTTTTTTATGCATTTTATCTTTAAACTCTCTTGCGCTGCAACATACGTGCGTAGACAAATATTGTCTATCTCCCCAACCTTTGAATGGTCAATAAATATTTTGTTTAGTTTTCTTTAAGCTTATTTTTTCCCTTTATGCATTTTATCAAATGTTAACATTTTGCAGAATTATCTAGATTTTCCATTGCAATAAGTGCAGAATTTGCCCCAAAGAGTTAAATACTTCAGATTTTAGCAAGTGATTAACTGTTTTAATCTCTTTCTCTCTAGCTATTCCTGTTCTCTCTGACGGATTTTGTGGCGATTCCATAAGGAAGTTCTCCTCCGCTATTCCCTCACACCTTTCTGACAAACGGCGAATCAAGGACCACCGGAAGTCAGTGGGATCCTCCTCGCCCTCTCCGGACCCCGACAGCACCTTCCCTTCTCGTTTGCGCCGGCACGGCGACCCTGAAAAGCCAAAGGGCAAGCGGCAGTGTAAGACCAAGCACCTCGGCCAACAGGAGCGCAGGATGCTGTTGCAGTCGGCCAATGAGGAGTGCCCTGAACTTAGCCCCGCCCACCAACACAAGGTAAGAGCTGCTGCACATGTCGATGTAATAACAGGTCGAGGTGCTTGTTTATCCACACAAGAATGTCCTTTCTTTGTCTGTGTGTGCGAGGTTAACCATGCTCTTTGCTTTGGCTCGAAACCCAAGCGTTCTCCCGGGCTCAGCGAGGAACCATTTAAAAACGTGTCTCCAATCACAACAATGTTAATCATTCCAATTAGGGAAGCACCGCGGCTCTCTGGGACGGCACAACGGACACGGGAGGGGGTCATAGCGTGTGTGTTTAGAGTGCGGTTGCTTTGACCTCCTCTTGTGCTGAAAGGCAGACTCCCAGCGGAGAGACGCAACCGAGAGGGAGGGGAGGAGTGAAGGCCGGGTCGGAATTCTGGTCTCTTTCTCTCTCCGTCAAGGAAAATGATTCCCCAGTGAACACGCTGTGCATTCTTTAAATAACACAGCCTGCGTTCTCCCTGTTGCGATCTCGCACGCAGATGTAGCGCACACACTTGTAGCCTGCGTTCTGCAGCCGAACACAAACACACACACACCTTGAGTTCATCGTTTACAGCAGACGAACACACTCGTATGAAAATATTATGTTGGTGTTTACACAATACAGTGTGTGCGGGTTTACATGAGAAGTGAGAGACATTTTCCAAATCATGACACTGGGGAGATCCTCAATTGGAAAAAAATTACTCCTATTTTTTTTTTTTTGCTTATATTTGCGATTAATCAATTTTGCAGTACTAAATAATAATAATTATAATATAATATTTATTAAGTAAATATGTATGATAATATTTATATATTTATAATATATATTTTTCATTCTAAAAATGTTTTTTTCAGGGGTTGGATTAGGGGTTGAGTTAATCTTGGTGTGTCTAATCTAAGTATGACGACCAAGTAAATGTCAGTCGTCATATTTTGAGACGCTCATTTTCCCTGCGCTGTTACTGGGCTGGCAGATCTCTGTGTGTGTGCGTGCGGTGTGTGTGTTTACTCTGACAGCTGCTGCGCTCTGGAACTCCTCGGGGGTGGGTGGAGTTCCCGCCTGATCATCACCCCCCCCTTTTCCCGACCTTCAGTCTGCTCGCATGAACTTGCGGCCTACACACACACACGCACTCATCCGCTGCCCTACTGCGCTCCACAGATAGAGAACTCGCACGCGGAAGGTGGGAGAGATAAAGGGAGTGGGAGAGAGCCAAAGTCTTCCGTTGTTTCCTGTTTAACTTTCCCTGCCGGGGAACACGATCGTTGACGGATCGGCGTCTGCAGCTTTCCAGCTCGCAAGAGAAAACAGAAATGTTCACAGTAGATGCACGTTGTTCTGTTAAAAATGTGTTTATGGGGAATTTGTAGTTGTGTAAATAGTCTCGACACATTTAACTGCAGGCCAAAAATAACCTTGCTGACCATGTGGGGTGTGTGAGTGAGAAACCTTTGTTGACAGTCATACTTTTGTTCTTGGTTTATGGTGGGAAACACTGTTTCCTGTACTGTCACTGGGCTAAGTTTTCCACTACTGCTAAAAAAAATCATCCAACTATGTGGGAATAGTTACTTATGGAAGCTCGTTTCTGCCAGAGCATAAAAAATAAAGGTAATTGCTAACTTTTTTTGAAAGTTAAAATTCTGACTTTTTTTTCTTGCAATTGCGAATTTACATCTCACTTTTCCTAAGAATTTCGAGTTATAAACACAGAATTGTGAGATCTAAAGTTTTTTCCCTCAGAATTGGACTTTATAGCTCGCAATTGCGAGTTTATGTCTCAGTTGCGAGAAAAGTCAGAATTTTGAGAAAAGATGTAAGACTTGCGAGAAAAAATGTCAGAATTGCGAGTTATAAAGACAGAATGTTCCCTCAGAATTTGACGTTATAGCTCACAATTGCAAGTTTATATCTCGGTTGCGAGAAAAGTTAGAATTTCGAATTTTGAGAAAAGATGTAAGACTTGCTAGAAAAATGTCAGAATTGCGAGTTATAAAGACAGAATATTGAGATAAAGTCTTTTTCTTCAGAAATGGACTTTATAGCTCGGAATTGCGAGTTTATCAGTTGCGAAAAAAGTCAGAATTTCAAATTTTGAGAAAAGATGTAAGACTTGTGTAAAAATGTCAGAATTGTGAGTTGTAAAGACAGAATCGTGAGAAGTCTTTTCCCTCAGAACTGGACTTTATAGCTCGCAATTGCGAGTTTATATCTCAGTTGCGAGAAAAGTCAGAATTTCGAATTTTGAGAAAAGATGTAAGACTTGCTAGAAAAATGTCAGAATTGTGAGTTATAAAGACAGAATATTGAGATAAAGTCTTTTTCTTCAGAATTGGACTTTATAGCTCACAATTGCGAGTTTATCAGTTGCGAAAAAAGTCAGAATTTCACATTTTGAGAAAAGATGTAAGACTTGCGTAAAAATACAAAAAAATACAAAGTCTTTTCCCTCAGATCTGGACTTTATAGCTCGCAATTGCGAGTTTATATCTCAGTTGCGAGAAAAGTCAGAATTTCTAATTTTGAGTAAAGATGTAAGACTTGCGAGAAAAATGTCAGAATTCCAAGTTATGAAGAAAGAATTGCGAGAGAAAAAAAAAGTCAGAATTGCGAATTTATATCTTACAATTGTGAGGAAAAAATGATCTTTTAATTTTTTTTTATTCCATGGTGGAAACAAACTTCCATAGTAACTTCACATTTGTCAATTTTCACAGCAAAATTTTTAAACGATTTTCCAATTTTAATCTCTCGCCGATTCTGCCGCAGTGCCGACTATGAACTTGTCGCTGTGATTAATTAGCGCTCCATCTCGCCTGTCTCTTGGCACCAAGTGATTGTAGCTCTGTCACTCCTTTGTCCTCTCTCTCTTTGTACAGAGCGTCCGCCTTAACGTGTTTGTGGCGCCACATACTGTGACTTTCAACGCCTGTGTGTGAAATCCGAGGCCTTGCGATGGTGTTGCGATCTGTCATAAATGTTAAAGTGATGCATTTTTATTCCCTCCCTCCAGGTGGTGAAGCATTCCGCTCAGAAGCGGCCAGCATCTCTTTCCGATTACGAAACTTCCCCGGTCAAACCATGCCCCCCTTCTCATGCCTACCAGCCCGCGGCACCCCCAACCCCTCCATGCGCCGTTCCGGATGCACCAGTACCTCCGGTCGCCCCCACACCTCCAGTGTCAGCGGAGCCACCAGTCAGCAGGCCCATGCCGCCCGAAGCACGCAGACTCATCGTCAACAAGAACGCAGGCGAGACTCTACTACAGCGAGCAGCGCGGCTGGGATATGAGGTAAGCGTGTATTTGCGCGTGTGTGCGACTCTCTCTCTCTCTGCCCTCTCCCGCTCTCTTCGCATCTCATTATTTCTGCGTGAGACTGAGTCTGACATGCGAGAGCCCCTGACAGGCACAGAGCGATCGCTTGGTGTGCGCACACACACTTTTTTCCCCCTTCTTGCGACGCTGCCTCTCGCTTCCACACACACACACACACACACACACACACACACACACACACACACACACACACACACACGCTGTCTCATCCCGTTCTCCTTTCGGCTTTTGCACTCCCACTCAAACCTTTCTCGCTCACATTCATTCCCGTGCTTTCACAGGCGCGCTTGTCCTTGCTCTTCCCTCTGTCGAACTGGAGAACCTTAACCCGTTGCACGCCATCTCTGATCTTGTAGTCAGCCTTTTTGAGTTTAATAAATGTTGGTAGTGTTTGATATTTTTGTAACACTGCAGCATTTTTAAAGACAACATGAAACCGCATTTGATTTTTTTTTTTTATAAGAAATAGTTGAACATTCTTTGGGTTTTAATTTGATTAATAATACATTTTTGATTGAAGATTACAAAAACAAACATTCTCTTTAAAATACCTTACACTGATCAATTATGGATAATGAGACTAGCGACTTGTAATTTTATTAAAATTCAGCTTTCTTGCCTTTAAATATAATAAAGTTTTATATCTCCGCAACAGTATTTTTTTAATGCAACCGGACATGCATTAGTCTCGTCCGTTAGTAGATTCCCTGCTGTTCTGGAATTCAGTTGTATTCCACAGTTCTGGAATACGGTGGTTCCGCGGGTTCTGGAATGGCGCGGCGTTCCGTGTCCAATTTGTGCAGATTAATGGGGAGCTGGATTAGTTCCGGCAGTGCGTCTGAAAGGACTGGCACGGAGAACAGGAAATGAGCGATTACTGCTGCGAGCGCATGATTTCTCTCCTTCCCCAGCCCCCCCCCCTCTCGCTCCGCAGCGGTGCCTTGAATTCCACTGAAAGGGAAAGTTTCTTATTGCATTTTACGGAGCATTTTTATCACCGAGACAGTCGTGCTGTTCCAGAATAGAACACGCTTGTGTGGTGTCGGAATCATCAAGCTAGTTTTACGCTTGGTCTTTTTCCTGTTTTTCCCATTTGCCGCTTTCATCTTTTCTCTCGTTCTGCCTATAACACGCATCCACATGTGTCTGTGGTTTGTTTTCTCACAACTAGGGATGCCACGTTCCGTTGTGTTCCATTCCTTCCATTTTTTGTTTTGTGTGCTTGAAGTGGCCGCACACTGACACACACATCCTCACACACACACACACACACACACATACGTTTGCAGTTCCCATCCCCCTACATCTCTTGTTTGCATTTCTTCTCTCACGCCAAGAGTTTTACTGCAACACACACACTCTTTCATTACACTCCGCCAGTGCTGACGTCTCGCTTGTGTTACGATGCTGCTTATTTACACTTGTGTTTGGTTGTTGCCTCCCTCTTTTATGACTCAGACAAAACTGGCCTTTGTGTGCTGATTGAAACCTATCGTTATGTGTGTGTGTGTGTATGTGTGAAAGAGCCCTATCAATCTCTCTCTCTCTCTCTGTCTGATTCTGCTGCGGTTGCTAGACTCTGTCGGTAATTCTGCTCTCAGGCAGAATGGCTCTTTGCCATTAAGGTCCAATCAGCGATCTGACAAGTGCTCTCCGTAATCTCCACGTTAATTAATCATTCGGCTGGAGGTGCTAAACACGCGCTGTTTTAAGCCATTAGCCGTCCGTTCCGCACACCTCCCAATCTCTCGTCGCCCAAACCAACGCCCGCCATTAGGCCCACGGAAAGAGGGGAGGTTTTTCTGCTATTCTGACCACAAAAAAAGGTTGTTAATTCTCACAGAAAAGGAAGAATTGGCATTTTGTTGTTGATTTTACAGACAAATTTGAGATTTTTACACATGGTTTTCTTTACTAATAGATAAACTAATTGTGTTCTAATATCTATTGTTTACGAATAGCTAAACGTTGTTTTTATACAGCTAAATTATTTTTCAGTAAAGCTGTCTGTACAATTACACAACATCATGAAATTAAAATTGACAGTTTCTATATATTTTTAAAATAATATTACAGTAGGCTATTTGTTAATGATTTGTTCGTGCACATCATTCTTTTTTTTTAGTTCATTATTTCGTTAATGTGCACTCATAAGCTTTATTTAAAATAACTTGGCCTCTCCCTTGCAAAAACATCTCTCCTCTGATGACGTACTTACTGGCACGAGGGCGGGGAAAACTGTCACTCACACGACAGCATAGCAAGTCCTTCCCTATAGCCTACATTTATTCTAGTCGGAAAAGCTAGCATTTCATTTGCGAATAGCTAAACTGTTCTTTGTTACTAGCTAAACTAACGTTGAACTAATATATAAACATTTTTTTTTCACGAATATTTTTTTTTTATACGAATAGCTCAACTATTTTAAAAACATTCATATTTATATTCTTTTTTTTACCAGCTGAATGTTCCCCCCAGATTGCAGAGCGCTAGTGTTCCGCTAGCGGTGGATTTTCTCGAACGCTTGTCGAGAGCGTGGGCTCTCGTTACCGCTGAGTCTGAGGGCTTTGTGATTTTCCCCGCTGGCGCTCGGGGTCTAATTCTGCTCTAATGGCTTTATAAATGCGCCTGGTGACATCGGTTAAAGGCGGCTGTTCTCGCGGGGCTGTGCGTGCGCCACAGATACGGTGGCCGATCCGTGCGGTGTGTGTGTCAGAGGAAGCGAGATAAAATGTAATCTTTCCCACCCCGTATTCCTCATACTCTCTCTCTCTCTCTCTCTCTCCTCTTACACCCTCCCCTACACCCTCCCGTCGGCCCATAGCATGTGGGGGACAGACCCACTTCCGTCCGCGTGTGTGTTTTTTTCTGTCAGTCGACAGCGGCTTGTTTTTCTAGTCCTCGTTCGTTCCGTTCCCCCTCCTGCTCTCCTGCCTCAGACAGGAAGCCGCTCTCTCTCTCTGTGTGTGTGTGTGTGTGTGTGTGTGTTTGTGTGTGAGAGATAAGCCGCGAGCAGAGCACTGAGCTGCCAGCGCGCTCTGTTTGTGTGTGTGTGTGTGTGTTAAGCCACGAGCAGCTCCGCGGCGCTGCCAGAGCTCGGAAATATGACATGACTGCTCGGCCGAACCTTTCAACACAGACCGCGGCAGCTGCTCGTTTGTGTGTGTGTGTGTGTCTCAGAGCGCGAGAGAACGAGAGTTCACACTTAAACGTGGCACTCCATCTTAGTCCCAGCGCAACAGCAGTAAACATGCAAAAGGCACGTAGTTTTGCGCGCGCTCTCGGTTCCATTTTCTCATGGGCACGCACCTTCAAAACAAACCATTCTTGGCTTGATGAAACTCCTGGGCGCCTTCAAGCGGTTCTCTGTACGTGTGTGATTGAGTCATTTTGGCTTGCATCAAGCAAGCGCGAGTGGAAAAACCTGCGTGTTTTCCACAGTTTGACTGCGTGAGCGTGTCCGCTGGCCAGGATGTGTCCGTTCAAGACCGCGTGCTAAGGGTCTTTTGATCTAGACGTTGACCGCAAAACAAAGCCTGTGACCTGAAATAACCCTGTGGAATGCATTCTCTGCAACTTAATCTGATCTAAATTCCCTCTCAGATTATTTTAAATTTGCATATTATAGAATTAAAAAAAACAGGGAATGTTTTCCTGATTGAGTAACGGTGGTATTTCATCACGTTTATTTAAAGGGACAGCTCACCTAAAAAAAAAAAAGAGTCCTTTCAACATTTATTTACTTATTTAAATTTGGAGAGAGAAAAAATCCTCATACAATGAAAGTCAATTATGTTTTAGACACTTATTGACTGGATAAAAATAGCAATGTACTACGTGTGTTTAAACTATGTTCACGTGTGAGGAATGTTTGCAGTTGCAGCAGAAAGTGTGTGTTCATAGGGTCAGTGAGGCGTGTGTGTCGCACCCTGTTTTGTCACTGTCTGCTAAGCCTAAGCAAATGGCAGGATATAGACCTTCAACTCTCAGAGCGACAGCAGTTATATTTTGCAGTCTCGGCCACAGACGCCATCGGACCGCACAAAATCTGTCTGATGCATATTTCACACAAAACTGGAAAGCATTTTCCTGATTTGGCGAGTGCTAAACTGATTGGCTGACTTTATGCAACTTCCGAGACTAAAGGCACACAGGGATTTTTCAAATCAGTCAGCCTGCTGGGTTTATAGTAGCTATCACTTTTCTGGAAGAACTAGTCACTGGATTTGACGAATTGTCTTTAAGAGTTGTGTGCCCTGTTATTGTGGTAGAATCTATCTCAGGTAAACCCACCCTTAAACGGCATGTAAAAACAAACTGTGGTTTGCAATCTGGTCTGGCTGAGCAAGACGATATCGCATGTTCGCGCATGTACGCATTCACACTCGTCCCCACGTTCAGTGCCGTCCTGGCCGGCTGTCAGGGAAATTCCCGATCCGTTAATGATGTACTTCTTCTGCGGAGGCCACCTCAACCCTTTCCCCTCTGTTATCACAACTCCCATTCCAGCCATGATGGCTCTCTCATTTAAAACCACGCTGAGGGAGTTTCGACGCTCCATCTCCCCCCTCTGCATATCCTGCCCTTTCTTGTCGTCTTTTTTTTGTCTGTCTCGCTCCCTAGCCGCTCACTTTCCAATGCAACGTGACGCCTGCTCAGTCTGAAGGCTGTTTTTTCCTGAGTTGCGTGTAAAATTAGAACATTCGTCAGCACTGTGCGTAGCCAGAGGATCATTAAGAAGCCGCTACACATTAGACTCTGAAAAACAATCCACGCAAAGCTGCCTCAATTCTATAACAGTTTATCAACTGTCTCAGAGTTTCAAACTCTTTATAAACGGTCTCCAACTTCTATCAGCCAGGATCATAATTTGACTAGAGCCTAGCAGTGACCCAGACTGGTTTCAGTTCAGGTCTGCCCTGTAAAGCTTCCCCTTCTCTTTCCTGTCTGAGCGTCTCTCTTTCTCCCAAAGCGAGCGGTAGTTCTTGCTCTTTTATTTTTTTATGATGTGGGTTGGGTTGACTTGGCTTTGAGGTTGTGGTGAAATGGTTGTACTTTGGGTTCAGTCCCGAGCTGTCCTGGCGTCTTGTTTTGTGGGATTGCTGTTGTGAAGGGGTTAAGTCTCTTGAGTGATGCATTGATTGCAGTTGTTAGCTGGGAGTCGTTTTTGCAGGGGACAACGGGGGAGGAAACGCCACAGCAAAGTGCAGTTCTCACGACAAATCTTTTTCTCGCTAGGCTGCGTGTAACACAGCTTTATTGTCTGTTTAATGTAACACTCAGCTCTCCTGCCTGCAAACACTGAGGAACTCCCTGAGGCGGGAGAGAGAGAAAGACTTCGCTGGAAAGGGAATGAGGCGATGGAAACATAAACGGAAATAGAGAAATTCTCTCCTGAACCGCGGCTCGCTTTCAGTAATTGAGCGTGGTTGGGGTGTGTGTGTGTTTTACCTTCCATGTGTTTTGGTCCACCTCTCCAGGCTGATGGAAGCGAACATCCGCGCTGGAGCGCGAGCTTCCCGTTTGGGCTCGTTAACGGCTCGGCGCCCCTGCTAACGGCTTGGGCTTTTTTTCAGTCATGCCGGCGGCATGCCGTATCCTGGATACGGAGCCGGCGGGAAGCGTGAGGCAGAGCTGCTGGCAGCAGCGTGGGGCAGGTCGTACCACTGTGCGACTCTGTCGAGGGAGGGGTTGAATGTGCTCTCTGAGAAGCTGCCAGAGTTGAAGTGCGAGCGCTACGCCTCCTGAATCCTAATGCCCTCATTCGTCTGAGCGCCGAGCGGACACCAGCCCTCCCCTCTCCAGCCCATCTGTGTGTGTGTGTGTGCGTGCTTGCTTGTTTTTGTTGCCACCATGCATGAGGCTCGCAGTGATGGATGAGGGAGTTCCTTTAAATCCGAGCTTGCGGAAGAACTCTCCAATTAATTCCACGAGGGCTCTCTGTAATTCTGCCCTCTTCCAGACAATGTTTTTAATCAGTGTATATGCCAATGGCGGGAAGCACAAATGGGACGATCATATTGATATCAGCTGCAATGCCAATATAAATTGCGGAAACCTCTGTAATGCAATGGTATAAGGCCTACTTCTTTTATAAACCAAACTTATGAAAAAAATGGCATCCCAAATCATAGAATTCTAGGTTCTAGAAATTGTGCCAGCCCAGAACACCCTAGCAACCACATAGTAACATGCTAACAACTGCTCAGGAACTGCATGGCAACATTCGAACCAAAAATCAAAACACCTTAGCAACTGCATATCAACAGCCTTAGCATGTTGTTGGGCTCTTTTGGCTTGGGTTGGTATGCAGAGGTCTCCCCGGAGGGACCTCGTGAGTCCCAGACATTTTTAGGCACTAAAATATCTAGGAGGTGTGAAAATATGGAAAAAAGTGTTGCCAACACAAACATCCCGGCAGCCGGTTTTGCACGGGCAAGCACCGCTCACGTTTTCCCCCACCTTTCAAGTCGCTCCTACACTGCCGCTGCTTGTAGACACACACACATAGTGCCGTCTCAGGCGTCTCGTATAGAAAGTGAACAGCAGGCTTGGGGCAGGATTCGCCTGTAAAACCCCTGATACCTCACACATCAATAATCAGCTTTGGGCAAGAACTGTCTGTCTGCTCTCAGCCTGTCTCTCTCTCTGTCTCTACGCTCTTTAATGGTGTTTAATGAATTTCATTCCTCGCTGCACTATAGTAACCACTCGTCTTCTGTCTCTGTCTCTCTCTCGCTGTAGGAGGTGGTTTTGTACTGTCTGGAGAATAAAGTGTGTGACGTGAATCATCGGGATAATGCGGGTTACTGCGCGCTCCACGAGGCCTGTTCCCGTGGCTGGCTCTCCATCGTACAGCACTTACTGGAGCACGGGGCCGACATCAACTGCAGCGCACAGGACGGCACCAGGTAAACGCATGCGTGATGTCACCTACATAAATTAGGCGAAACAATGCTGGACTGGTTTCCATGACTTCCTGAGAATGTGTGTGCCGATGCGGCGCTGGTAATTACACATGCGCACATGTGCTGACGCGCGCACACTCAATGTCAGTAATTATATGTTTGGTAATAATGGCTTTACAACAACAGAAGAGGCCGAGAATCTTAGCTTGGATAATTACCGCAAGAAGAGCAGATTAGGCGTGTGAGATCCCTGTCTTCGCCATACACTTAAAAATCCAATTTCATTTAGCGTTCCGATTCCTGACGGAAAGATGAATGACAGTGACAGGTTTTAATGACTGTTTTATTGGGCAGTGCCAGCTGATAAAATTAAGGTAATTATGGACAAGTGAAGTAACTGAACTATTTAAGCAAAAAAAAAAAAAAAAAAAAAATCTCACTTAAGAAAGTGAAATTGAAAAATGAAGTTTTGGTAAATACATTTTTGGAATTTAAAGCCATCAGCAGGTGGATTATGTTTAAAAGACAATGAATTTTTAATAATAAACTTTTTAATAATAAACAATTTGCCAGTGAACATTATATTATTATATATTCTACTTTTCATGATCCCATCAAATTCTGATGGATAAATTAGATGAATTGCATTATAAATGTATTGTTGTGGTTGTTTGCTTGTGAAGTAAATTATCTGATCTGTCTTCTAACAGGCCTCTCCATGATGCTGTGGAAAACGATCATCTAGATGTGGTCCGACTGTTGCTGTCATATGGCGCGGATCCGACATTAGCCACCTACTCGGGCCGTGGTTTGCTAAAGATGACCCACAGCGACATAATGGAGTGTTTTTTGTCTGGTAAGAGAGCGTTGTTCCTCTCTTCCACCTCTATTCCCAGAATTTCCCTCCTGTAGGAGCGGAGGGTTCAGCTCCGCTTGGCTATCTGGTTACTAAGCAACAGCTGGAGCGGAGGAGAAGCCTTTAGCTCCTGCAAATCAGCTTTCCCTGAAAGGAGATTATGTGTATGTGTGTGTTTGTCCGTGCGCGCGTCTTTATTCGGTCTTGTGTGCCGTGTCTTTTGAAGGGTGTGTGGGGCTTGTCTCGCGCAACAATATTTGGAACCATAATCTGGTCCTAATCTGGATCCATACAGCCATCTAAGATTAAAATGGAGTATCATTTTATGGATTTAGAACAAAAAAAGCTTTTGACATCATTTTGACCCCTTGATTTTAACCGGCTTGACGTGTTGTTTTCCCCACTGGTGGTTGCTTGAAGTTTAAGAGCTTTGTAAATCCAATCAAAGTACATTCTTCGTTTCAAGAAAACACCCGGAAGCTTGATGGGAGACTTTATTTGTGTATCTGCGACTTTTGGGGGAAAGTGCGGTATGATTTAAAGAAATTCAAGTTTTAGAAAGCTTGATCTTGCATGAATTATATTTAAAGCTACAATGTGTCATTTCTGCACTACTAGCAGATCCAGACAGAATTGAAACTTGTCGTCATAGCAAACACTCCACCATTGGTCGGACAAATCCCGCCCCTAACTTGCCATTGGTTGGAACATTGTTCTGATGTCAAGCCACTCGAACAATCAAAGAAATTGCATTGTTTGGTTTCATATTAAATGCTTCGAATTTAATGCTATAGGCTAAACATGTTACTTTCGCTTTTAAAGTTGAGAATAATTGTTCTTTTAAAGAGTTGTTTATACCATCAGATTTTATTGTTAGTGGAGCGTTGACCTTGTCATTGCGCTTTTCGTTGCCCGTTGTGTAGGGAGGTAAAGTTTTAATGCTCAAGGTTAGACGTTCACATGGAAAGAGACAAGCTGTGCTCCGGGTGCATGTGAAGATGGCATCGCAGGAGACGTGGCATTTAGCGAGACGGCCTTTCCTGTGTTTGTGTTAACACTGACCCCTCTCTCGCCTGAGCACAGCTGCACTGTGACGGTCTCTCTCTCTCTTTCAGTGACACTGGTCAGGGTTTTTGAGGCATGGCTTGATTAATGGTCTGAAAGTTTCAAGCTGAACTAGAGGGCATTGCGAAGCAATTTGTACACAGCCGCCATTTGTTCTTGACGGCAGTCGCAAGTTCACCTCCAAAGCCGTCTTAATATGTACGTGTGTGTGTGTGTGTGTGGATTAGCTTCAGGGCTGCCAGTTAAAGGGCAGCTCAGTCACATGGCGGAGGTTCACACTGACTGGCTGCGTGTGTGTTTGATTATGCATGAGTTCGTGAGGCAGGAAAGAACTCGGCCTGGAAGCGCAGAGCAGAATATTGTGTGTGTGTGTAAATCAGCAGGCTTGTCCCGTTCTGCTGTCTGCGGCACTGATTTAAAGACCCTCCCCAAATTTGTTTTCCCTCTGTGGGAGCCTTCTAATCAACCGCCCTCTCTCGCTCTTTCTCTGGGTGGAATTGTTAATGGCTGCGCTGGCAAACACGGCTCCCGTCACCGCTGGCTGTGCTTCGCCGTGCCAAGTGGAATATGACATTCTGCAAACGTTGTGTGGTTGCACGCTCAAAGTCTCTGCATTCTATAGGAGGAAATTGTCATAGTTGCTTGCTCAATGTGATCTGTTTAGCATTTGCATGGTATCAGTAACTGTATCAGTATCAGTATTCATATTGTATCTGCCGAATAGTAGTACTTTTGTCTACTGCCTATTTTTTTTCGTTGTTTGGTAAATGTAGTTTATTTAATGATATTTGATTTAGGTTTATTTATTTAAACATCCACTTTTTTAATCTTAGCATTTCTTTTAAATGAACTGCATTTCGTGCTACTTCGTTTTACAATATTTAAATATTTATCATGTGTCAATTGTATTTTTCGATTAATTTAAATATATTTTAATCATATATATATATATATATATATATATATATATTCGTTGGCTGTTTAGCATTAATTCTACATCTGAAGCTACTATATTGAGTTCTTTTTCGCTGCTTATTGGTCTCAAAATAATGTCAAAATGCCGATCTTTGGGGATTATTCATGTAAACACATTATGCATGTTTATTTTAAGTGATCATAAAGAGTTGATAAAAAAACGTACCAGTATAATGGATCTGTGCATCAGGTCTTAAAGTGACAGCAGCTTAAATTAACTGCAGCCAAATTATCACATCATATTAAAATGATCTATATGGCAGTTTTTTCCTATGTTATCTATATCAAAATTGTGGCCAGTGAAAATCCTGAGTGGCTAGGAGCTTTGGAAAAGCAGTAGCCAAAATGGCTGCTGAGCAAAAAGGTTCATGCGTCCGCTTATGCTAATATTAACTTGAATTTTAGATTGCTAATATTATAAATCTATACTACTTGCGCATATCTGAAACCATAATGGTTTTTGTCTATTATGTGGTGGGGAAAAAAAAATCAGCTGTCAGTATCTGCCAAGATTTCTGTATTAGCAGCTTCCTGTTTACATCACTAATGGTCTCGCTCTCTCTTTCTCACTCTAGATTACTTTGCCGACCTGCAGGGCAGAGTGGACGATGACCCTGGCGTGTACTGGGAGTTTTACGGCAGCGCAGTGTGCGGTGAGTACCACTTTCACACTCGAACACACACATTCACACACTCCCACACTAAGAAACAATGGAAAAATATAGCTGCAAGCAGCCATTACCGGGGCCAAGCGCAAGAAGCGGCAACATATGCCAAAATGGCAAGGAGTGGCAGACCAACTGCAGCAAGGAGCAATTAAGGGCATTTTGAGAGAACTTTGGGCAAATGGCTAAAAAAATCACATAAACATTAACTTATAAGATGATTTAATGGGTTATCACTTTCGAACAATAGGTGGCGCAGTTACGAAATAGATGTGATGTGGTCAGAGGGAGGTGACAATGACACATGCAAAGTTTGGTGTCAAAATGTGAAGGCATTGCAGAGATAAAGCCTAAATAGTAATTTTGGCAGCATGCCTAAACTTTGATGCTGTGGTATACGAAAACGGTTTTGTCTATCATCGTGCAATTCATAACTTTTAGTCGGCACGGTCTGGAGATGATGCGATTAATTTTTCGTGAAAATCGGACAAACGGTCTAGGAGGAGTTCGAAAAAGAAGGCTTTTCAAAGAAATAAAGATGGCGGACAGGAAGTTTGGCTGATTATGCAAAACCTGATATCTATGTTTTCGGCATAACCCAAGGAATCTATTAAGATCAGTTTCATTGCAATAGGCAAATTTATTCAAAAGTTATTAGCGTTCTCAGAAATTAATTATAACTTTTGACCAACAGGTGGCGCTGTCTCAAAATCTTTTGAGTACCTTCAGGGCATGCTGCTTATGGCACACACTGAGTTTCGTAATGTTAGACCAAAGCATTTGTTTAGTATAGCATTGTATTTCACAAAACTGTATTGAAGTCAATGGGAATTTCACGTTTTGTTCTATTATAGCGCCACCAAGAGGCTCAGTCCCACAATTTTTTTTATGTGTCCTCAGAGTGACCCCATACATATGTGTGTCAATTTTGGTGCAAATATCTCAATTTACTTCCGAGTTATAAACATTTATATGAAAAAACACGTAAAAAATGACTGACACATGACTTTGTTTGAATTTTACTACCCCTTACTATCAATATTTACGCATTTGGGCATTAGCATTTAGTTAACAAGCTATGATTCCGTGTTTCTGGCGGTGGTTTCGTCTCGATCGGAACAGCGGTTTTGAAGATATCGCCAAGTGTTTTTTTCGCGCTAAATCGCTACGCTACGCCATCCGTGAGACGAAACCCGACATATTTGGTATCGTTGGACTCGGCAACGATTCAGGACCTCAAAAATATGACTCCCGTGAAAATAAGTGTACCACACCCAAAGTTATAAGCGTTTGAATGAAACAATTCACCACTAGGTGGCGCTGTTTCGAAACTTCTCAGGCTCCTTCAGGGCATCGTACTGATGACCCATAACGAGTTTCGTAACAATTCGTTCATGCGTTCAAAAAATACAGCATTTTCGCACATAATTCAAAATGGCCGACAGCCAAAATGGCCGATCTGGGAAAATTGGATATCGGTCGACTCGGCATGACGCCCTGAATCTAACGAGACCAAGTTTTTGATTTTTGGAGAAACGGTTCAGAAGTTACGAGCAAAAATAGCCATTTTTCATATCTCCGGACCACTAGGTGGCGCTGCGCCGAAACGCAGCACGTAGCCTCAGGTCATGCTTGTGATAACACGTACCAAGTTTGGTGTGAAAACGAGTAAGCGTTGCGGAGATACAACCTCACGTCTGTTTTCGCAAGCGCTACGTAAATTTTGTTTACGCGTTTATCGAAAACGGTTATTCGAATCATCTTGAATTCCATAACTTTTTGTCAGCACTGCCTGGAGATGATCCGGTGCGATTTTGGTGAAAATCGGACAAACCGTCTAGGACGAGTTCGCAAAAGTAGGTTTTTTTGAAAATTCAAAATGGCGGCCGTTTTTTTATGACGGAAAATGACGTCATAGGGTGTGATCGAATCGGCATGAGCTCAGGAACAAGAGGGAAAAAGAATTTTGTTGATAGGCCTTACGGTTCAAAAGTTATTAGCATAATAAAAGTGCAACTTTGGACAGTTGGTGGCGCTAGAGGGAATGAGTTAGAGACACCAAAATTGGTGTATTTAAAGTTGGGACTGTCCTCTATCAGAATGTCAAACCAAAACAACTTTCCCGCAAACCGGTCTATGGGCTGCCATAGACGCCCAGTCGGAAGAAGAATAATAATAATAATTAAAGCTGCAAGCAGCATTTAGCGGGGTTCAAGCAGTTTAGGCCTTTAAGGCCTTTAAGCACAAAAGCATCAAAAGACATTAAGTTTTAAGTTTTAATAATGGCAATTTACTATAGGGTATACATTGTTTTTAATATTTTTAACAATTATAGCGCCACCTATAGTCCGATCTCCATGAAACTTTGCATGCTTGTTGAATACGTTATGACACATATGCTCATCAATTTTTGTGAAGTTCTGACTTTTCCTTTAGGATTTTTCAGGCTTTTGGGTGCATTTTGTCATGCCCCCTTTTTTAAATGACCCTGTTATAGCAAAACAAATGACAAAGTTCAACTTTTTTTGATAATTATTGATCTAGAGAGTCCAAAGAATTGTCCCAGACTGGTCTGGTTCCGATCGGGCAAAAAACCAGGGACTAGTTCGCAAAAGTACGTTTTTAACATATTCGTGAATTTTTAACGAACGATTTGATTGACAGCAATGGTTCTTGAGGCAAAGTTGTTCAGCATGAGGAGATCTATCAATTGATATACATATTGTGGGGGTGTGTGCAACACCACGTGATAACAGAGCCATAAAACTCGTTAGCGCCAACTAGTGGCCGATTTCTTTCAAAATTCTTACAGACCTCTAGGGCCATGAGTCAAACATGCCCAACGAGTTTCGTTCCGATCGGGCTTCGTTAACCTTGTTTCATAGATGCACAAACTTCATTGGCCGATGGCGGCCATGTTTTTTTAGATACGCCAATGTCCTCATAGATATACATGGGGCCTTGGTCCAAGACACTGCATACCAATTTTCAAGTCAATCGGACTAACGGTCATGTGGTCATAGCCCTTTTTATGTTTTTTTCATATTATAGCGCCACCTAGTGTTCAATCGTCGCTATTTTTTTACTGTGACCTCAAATTGAACTCGTACACATGTGTACCGAGTTTGGTGAAGATATCTCATTTACTTCTCGAGTTATAGCCAATTTAGTAAAATAAGCTCCTCCCACAACGTTTATTTTGCTTCCCCTAGCGACCGGAAATAGAAATTTCAACATTTTTTTGATAATTATTGATCTTCAGACTCCAGAGAACATTTCTGCACTGGTTTGGTTCCGATCGGGCAAAAAACCAGGGACTAGTTTGCAAAAGTAGTTTTTCGACAAAATTCAAAATGGCGGAAAAATTTCCATACCCGAAATGAAATCGGAGATATACGTTTTTTTCGTCAGGTGACCAGCTTTCCAATGATATAAGACACTTGAGTGTACGACTTACGGTCTAGGAGTTATGAGCCGTTTCGCGCAATTGGTCGCTATAGCGCCACCTATGGGCCAATCGGGCTCATAATTTGATAACCTCTCCTCGATTTTTGTACTACCATCTGACAAAGTTTCAGAGCTCTAGCCCTTACGGTTTGGGCTGCACGATGCGTTTTAGGGGAGAATAATAATAATAATAATAATAAAAATCAATACAATTACAATAGGGTTTCAGCACTTCGTGCTTGAACCCCTAATAATAATAATAATAAGAACCGGCACAGATACAATAGGTGCCTCCGCACCTTCGGTGCTTGGCCCCTAAAAAGAAAAGAATCATGCAGATAGACAGACAGACAGAGACTGGTAAACACCTGAAGGTAAATCTCTGTGTGAATCATCAATGTTTGTAGACGGTCATTGATCTAAAATTGAAAAAACAGCCGCCATGTGTGCATCTCCCTCTCTGATGTTCGCTTGAAAGAATTTATATAAAAATCCCCATGCGCTGGGTGGTGGGGTCGGCACCATGGGGGCAAAAATAGATGGCGGCATTTTTTTATTGCTCTTTTTTTAAATGAATTCTAGCTGCGTAGCGAGAGTTCCCCTGGCTGCCATATATCAGCAGATCGCGCTGTGTGTGTGAGCGGGCCCATCTCCAGCTGGCCAAAAACAAACCCACTGCTACTGCACATTTTCCCTTGGATTCCTGGAATAACAAAGCCGGGAGAGAAGGGGAGGTGTGGAAGGGAGCTGCGCGGCTATTTTTGGGAGCTCTGCGCCGCCTCGGAAAAACCCAAAGCGTAACAGAAAGGGATAGAGGCGCCTGTTTCGCTCCGAGCCGTACGCTGTGCCACTGGCGTGCACAAATGAGTGAAGTGGCTGCACATGCGGCTCTTCCCGCAGTGCCGCTTAATGGAAGAGAGAGCAAATAGGAGAACGCGTTCAGGGAGCGACGCATCAAAAGCATGTCCCGGCGTGAATCCGACGGGGAGAGGGAGGGCGGGAAGGGAATTTTAAAGGGATATCATGGGAGTGTAATCTATTCGTACCTCTCATTAACACTCGCAAGAGTTTGTGTCATTCCATAATTCACACCTCGTCTCTCTTACTTTACAGAGGCTGCTGATGACTCGTCTGGTTACGATATCTTGGCCAACCCACCTGGACCCGGCGAAGACGAGGATGAACAGAGAGAAGTTTTCGAATTCGAGTTCTCCGATCGACCGCTGTTGCCGTGCTATAACATCCAGGTGTCTCTCTCACAGGGGTAAGAGCCTTAAACCCTTAAACCTGATAGTTGTCTACAACTACTTTTATTTAGCACAAAAACAGTTCTTCTAATGGCCAAATATTGGAAATGTGGAATTCTGTTATAGGTTGGGAAACACTGCATTAGATGATCATTGAATGTGCAAAGCCGTCCCTGACAGTAACATAGTATCGACCCAGATCCGGGCCACATCTGGTACATGTGGATTCAACGCTTACCAGATGTGAGCCTGAGCTGGGCCGACACTGTTGCTGCCTTGGGATTCTTGCAATTCATCAATAGAGATGTTTCGTCAAAATTTGATCGTGACTAGACGATTATTGGTTGCGTAATAGTTGAGTTGGCTTTGACCTGGATGACAGGTGTTTCACTTAAAAGCGCACCTCTTCGGAAGCGGGGAGACTGACGTTAGTCTAGCGTTAGCGGAGACGTGAGGCCCGTCGCACAGAGCGAGGACAGCAAAAGCACGCACGAGAGAGAGAGACAGTCTAGTGACACGCTGCTAAACAGACACAGCTAATTACCTCCCACACAGGCTCTCGCTCTGCCGTTACCGCGCTCCGCTCTCTCTCTCTCTCACCACCCCTCCCTTCCTCCCTCGCTCGCCCGCCCGCTCGCTCGCTGTCTCGCTCCCAGGCTCAGCTGCCGCGCTCACTGTTGTGTATAATCTTCAGTCTGCGCTTGTCTCTGGCCTCCCCCTCCCCCATTCTCATTCGCCCTCGTTCGCTCGCTCTTTCGCTCGGCGCGGCTGGCTGATGCAGTATTAATGGCTTTCTGCTCTCCTCACATTTCCTCCCCCCTCTCGCTTGCCCTCTCTCCCTCTCTCTCTTTTCCCTCTCCCACTCCATTCAGCGCTCCGCAAGAGCCACAGACCGCCTCAAGTGCCATCGATTGAGCGCTGCCTGTTACTGCTTTCCCCGCTGTGTATGTGTGTGCGCGTCTGACAGGCACGGCCTATGGTCTTTGTGTGTGTGTGTGTAGCCCATTGTGTTTCTAGGCGAGCGAAGGCCTTGAGAATCTTTGTGTAATTTTGTCTAATTATGTGAATGTGTGTCTGCGCAGAGGCGAGTGCTTGACAAGGTGTATGTGCACATACTTTTGTGTCTTCCGTTTGGTGTTTCTAACTTTGTGCATGTGCTCCGACACATTCAGCCTTGGCGCTCACGTGTACACTCTAAGTTCACGCCTACTTTGAACATTATGTAAAATATTCTTTTCAGTATACTTTTGATGAAGTCTAAAAACTAAAATAATACCTGAAAATAAATGTGTAGCTTTTCATGCGTTTTAGCCGTTCGTTTACACGACAATGTTGTTTTGGGCGCCGAAAAACGCAAAAAACAACAACAAATGGAATCTCTGAAGATGATGACGTCATGCACAGGTGTATTGTTTGTTCAGTCAATAGTGTTTCATTGCCATTTAATGGCCTGACACAGCAGAAAACAGTGCTTTAGTCGTTTTCGTGGATCCGATCCGTTTTAAGCATATCGTTGTTGTGTAAACGTACCCTTAGTATGCATTGAATAAAAAAGCTAAAACATAAAACAAAATGATTCTTTCCATTCTCTGAAGTACCACTAACTAGCCATCGTAATGCTACCGTGAAAACCTTGAAGTTCGCACATACTTTGCACATCATTTCATCTGTTTGCAATATCCTATAAATAAAAAAGGCTAAAACATACAATAAAAACGATTTTATTTCTTTTCACTGAAGTGGCGCCAAAATAGCCAACACAATGCTTGCATTAACCTTGATGCTGGATGTTCAGACTTAGCGCATCATTTAATCTCTTCTTTCTAGCATGCTTTCAATAAAAAAAGGTCCAAACATAAAAATAAAATCTGATTTTTTTTCCATTCTCTAAAGTGGCACAAACTTTCCGCCACAATGTTAGGGTGAAAACCTTGACAATGCGAGTTTGCGCCTACTTTGTGCATAATTTCAACATGCCAGCATGACTTTTGCGTAAACATACACGCCACTTTCAAGTCAAGTGTCGTGTTACCTATACGCATTTTGAGCTATCCGTGTGTATGGCTACAGCGTTAAATGTCCGAGTGATTACGCATGTATGTACATGCCGTTAAATGTCCGAGAGAAACGAAGCAAATTTTACATCTACGTCTGGGGAGCGAAATTTTTTTCCTAGGATGGTAGGGGAAGACTTATAAACGGTATTAAACCCCAGTGACGGGTAGGTTTAGGGACGGGTTTGGGGTAGGTCATATATTTATACAGTAATGTAACGTTAAGTCAACAGCGTTCATAAACACGCTGAAAAGCAATTGTGCGTGTTGATAGCACGCCAAAAATGGAAGTACGAATTGGCGAATCGCCATTTCATGAGATCAGTCTGATCATTTCATCGAGTTTTAGTATTCTATAAATAAAAATAAAAATTGAAATAACCTATTTGTCCTTTCTCTGAAGTAGTGCTCTTGCTCCTGCTCTTTTTTTCTAGCTAACTAATCTTTCTCTCATTCCTTTTCTCAGACCTAGAAACTGGTTGCTGCTCTCGGATGTCCTCAAGCGCCTGAAGATGTCTGCCAGAACTTTTCGCGCCACATTCACACACATCGAGGTAGTGACGATAGCCGAGGCGGAATTCTACAAGCAGGCGTCTCTGAGTCAGCTGTTCTCCTGTCCCGAGGAGCTCGAGGGATTCTTGCCAGACAGCAAGGAACTGTTGGATCTGGTGGAAATCAGTGCCGAACTGGTGGCGCTGCTGGGGTCATCGCTCGAATGCTTGGACAACCGCTGGGAGCCAGCATCCAGACTTCGCTCGTGAGCCTCTGCACATGCTCTCGACTCTCGGACAGACCCTTAGAGAGCCATGGAGGACTATATGCAGAGGGAAAGGATATTTCAATGCGGTTCTCGACATTTCAAGGAACTTCTGGACTGGTTGCCAAAGGCGAAATTCGATCCCTGTGCAGCTGATCTTTTTGTTTGGCTTCGAGAAGATTTTGGATCTTCTCGACATCTCTTACACCCTGCTCGCATACTAATTCTCCTGGTGACGATGCAAACCTGTACATAGTGTACATTCTGCAGAAATCGAAAGAGAACGGACCTGAGGTTTGGACTGCTATCTCTGGCTAACTATGAGATATGAAGCCATTCTCGCTACGAGGATCTCTTTCGTTTAAAAGAGATGTTTTCTAAATAGGAATATAAGTATATATACAGTCACTGTATTTTATTTGTGTGTATTATATATAGATATAAATATATATATATAAATATAAATAAATATATATATATGCGCTGCCTTTTTTGTCTTGTTTAGTCAGGTCTTTATTTTATAATTGGAGTTACGATGTTGTAAATACCTAATCTGCTTGGATCGGGGGTTTTAATCGTGATGTCAACGTTAGAGGATCTACAGAGGCCGGAAGCGCCTTCGGTTCGTCAAGAGTTCATTAGCGCACTTCGTCACTTGACCGGAGTAGACGTTTTTATAGTGTTGACCAGTAACCAGTGTGGGATTTTTTTGGTCTCCCGTGTTAAACTCTAATCTACAAAGCTGTTTCGTACCCTGTACGCAAGCTGTTGCTTTGACTAAGTCACTTATTTATGAGTAGAAATTAAGATATTTTAATGTGGCTTTTCTTTGTAAAATATTAAAGTAAATGTAAAATACTAATCTGACGCTTTGTTAGGCAGAGACATGCTTGAACTTGTAAATAATGGGTTGACTATTTCAGTAACTTGTTTCTGAAGTGTTGTTGTTTTTTTGTTTTTTGTTTTTGGAGAAGTGATCGGACTTTGTAATTACATACGCTATCATTTGTATTTATATTTTACCAAAAAAAGTTCCTTTAAATAAATGGCAATAAAAGATTGTGTACATCTTGTGGTTTTCTTAAATTTTTAGTTAATATGACAAAAATCATCCATATTCACTTTCTGGTCTTGTTGTCCCTGATTTATTACTGCACATTATTTAAAAAATCATGTATAAAACTTTAGTTGATTTGTTTGTTTGTTTTCTGAAAAATGTCACATAACAGAAGTAAAAAAGGGTTGGGAATGCCGTTTCATGTTGTCAGACTGAACTGAGCATGGGATTATAGGGCTCCTCCGATTAATTCATGCCCAAACAGATTATTAAACCTCCATGTTTATCACTATAATCAGGGATTAAGGCCTACATTCCATAGCAACGTTTCTGCCATCAGATAAGCCCCGTACAACTGGGAGAGAGACGGCCACATCCTGAGCTGCTGGACAAAACAGGAAATCAAGAGTTGCCGGAAATTAGAGGCCTCGGGCAGGAGTGAGGGAGGCTTTTATTGGTCTGATGGCAATACAGACATTATGTGCTTGGTTAACGTTTCTCAATTTTAATGCACTTGTCACACTTTCTTTTTTTGTCTTAATAACCCCTGTAAACTTGAATCTCCTGTTTGTTTTTAAAGGAATGGTTTTCCAAAAGGAGAGGAGGCAAGCGAGGCTCAAACTAGTCAAATGACTTGTAACATAACATAAGTAGCCTACATGTATATTCACAAGCATTTTTATAACGGCACAAAGTCTCTGCTCATTAGCCTACTAAACTGACCAATCCAAAATGGATATTCAAATGACTTTGAGCCCTAAGTCCTAGCGATCATATAACTATGCCATAGACTGTTAAAAAATAAGTCTATATGCGCATCTCTCGCAAGCACCTTTCTGAAACCTAAAACTACAATGCGTGTTCAGGAAGTCCACGAGACCATTAAAGGAGTAGTTCACTTTTAAAAACACTTTTGCTGATAATTTATTCACCCCCATGTCATCCAAGATATCCATGTCTTTCTTTTTTCAGTCGAAAAGAAATTAAGGTTTTTGATGAAAACATTCCAGGATTTTCTCCATATAATGGACTTCAATGGGAACCAAATGGTTCAAGGTCCAAATGAGAGTTTCAGTGAAGCTTCAAAGGGCTTTAAACGACACCAGACGATGAATTAGGGTCTTATCTAGGACCCTTCGAGTCATGACTCGAAAAAAAGATTTGTTCGTTTTTATGAACGAGTTTGAACAGGAGAGTCACAAACGCTCATCACAGAACAGAGCAAGGCGAGCATTTGTGCTTATAAAACTTAAACTTTTATTTATTTTTTAAATGACCGATCGTTTCGCTTGATACGACCCTTACTCATCGTCTGGTGTCGTTTAAAGCCCTTTGAAACTGCAATGAAACTCTCATTTGGACCTTAAACCGTTTGGTTCCCATTGAAGTTCATTATATGGAGAAAATCCTGGAACATTTTCATCAAAAAGCTTAATTTCTTTTTGACTGAAGAAATAAAGACATGGACGTCTTGGATGACATGGGGGTGAGTAAATTATCAGCAAAAGTTTTTTTAAAAGTGAACTACTCCTTTAAGAGGCTGAAGACGGTTACATGAAATTGGCCTTTTCCTGCGTATAACCAAATCAAGCCAATCAGCTTTCAGTACGTCATCAAGTGTGCTTTTGGACACCAGGTGAAGAAAAAAGAAGAGTAGACAATATTGTTCGATGAAATCCAAAATAATGAAGCATCGTCTTCGCTGAGGTAGGCTAACGTTAGGTGTTAGGAATGGGGCTAAGTGTAAGTTTATATCGTGGCCATATAGGCTACATGATGTGCGCAATTTTTTCAGTTGGTTTGAATTGGGTGTCGGGTTTGTGACCTGAGAGATTATCAAGATTATTCTAAAATGTCAGGGTTAATGTTACTATCCGTTATAATTATTGACAAATATAAAAAAAAAAAATCAATGTTGGGTTGCTTATTAGATCAATATACGTTCAGCCTCTATAGCCAAAATGTATAATGCTGTCATTTACTCCCTTGTGGCTCTCAAACCAAAATGCTGTTTCTTCTGTGGGCCACAAAATATGTTTCAAAGAATCTTGACAAATGTTTCAGTAATTTCCGTCATATTCACCAACTAATATGGTTATAAATCAACTTCAAAATGGTGACTATGAACTGTCATTATCATTGTATGGAAAATCTCGCTAGATAATTAAAAAAAATCTTCTGTTTTCCAAAAACAAGTGATGTTTTTCTTTTCTTGTTTGGGTGAATTATTGTTGTGAGGCAGAGGATGGTAATAGGACGGTCGGTCTATTTTCGAATGGGATTGTTCAACTGGTAGAATTTGAGAGGTGTTAATTACTCCAGTTAATTACACACAAAGGACTTTATTTTTACTTTTCACGTTTCTAAGTGGTCACGACCATTTTTTACACAATCTGATGAAGCGATTAATAACATGGTCAACATGTTTACACCGGACCTGTTTTTTGTTGTTGTTGTTGTGGTTAAGAGCTAGGCTAAAACACTAAGCCAATGCAATGTGCAGTACTGGGGCAGTGACAAACAGTAATATTAACCTAGCCTATTAAAACAATGCAACCTAATATAGGATCATCATCACACAAAAAACTGGTTGGCGCTGGACTAAGACTCTTACATTTATATATATATATATATATATATATATAATATATATATTATATATATATATATATATTATATATATATATATATATATATATATATATATATATATATATATTATATATATATATATATATATATTATATATATATATATATATATATATATATTATTATATATATATATATATATATATATATATATATATATATATATATATATATATATATATATATATATATTATATATATATATATATGAAGAGTTCAGATGCAAAAGCCCCTAAATGCCATTTGAAATTTTCTTCTTTAATGATGATTTTTATCAAACTTGTATATTTAAGTTCAGTAATGTCACTTAAATAACAATTAATAGGTAATTATCATTGCCATTTAAGTGAAATCACTGAACTTAAATATACAAGCTTGATAAAAATTATCATTCTAGAAGAAAATTTCAAATGGCACTTAGAGGCTTTTGCATCTGAACTCTTCATATATATATATATATATATATATATATATATATATATAAACATTGTGTTTGTAAATAAACACGAAAATAGAAATGACTGAACATATCAGTGACTTATTGGCCATTTCTATAGCTCTCTGGGGTGCCAAATGTTGCGTGTAACATAATTGTAGGAGCTGTCCGCAGTCCTACAGTTGTTACAGTGTCACAGAGCCACATACGGCCGAGCGCTGCGGAAGCTGGACCGCAGGAAAGAAATGTGGCCATCTAATTAAAAAACAATTAAATTACATTAGGCTTGGTAATTACACCCTCCCCCTTCCCCGGGTTCCGTGTTACGACGGTTAATCCGCTCTTTATCTATTAGTCAGAGCTGTGACATTGACGGAACTCGGCTATCAGAGCGCGCGGAGAGAGACAGATGCGTCCTCCTCACACACACACCTCGTGAACACTGACGACGACTGACAAGAAACTTGTTTATTTCTTATTTTCTGATATAAATTATTTTATTCACAAATATTGTGTTTGAATTGTTATGAGTTTAACAGCAATTATGTTATATATTTAATTGGATTAGGTTTTTAATATATTTTATTTTATTTATTTAGTCTGAATTGTGCGTTCTTGTGGTGACAACAAACCTCAGATAGTTAATATAAAATAGGACGTATTCAAAATATCGACTATTTAACTATATCGCTAAACAAGATTCTTCAAAATGTTAATCTGCTATGATACTAAGAAACTTGAAAGAGAAAACTAACCGTAGTTCACACTGTTGCCGGTTATAGTGCCTCTTGTGGAAGCGTAGTGTACTTGCGTTTTGACGTAACCATAACATATAACTTAATCATAAAACATGAGAAAAATTAATTTACAATTCAGACATCGATTATATAATACATTTTTTATTCCTCGTAAAATTGTACAGCAGTGGATTTCTAATGAAAATGAAGTAGGCTACATTTCACTTTTTTGTTTTCATTTTCCTAGTCTAGCTGAAGCTGTCGACATGCTTATTATATTCTCAATTGCAAGTATGTGCTCTGCAAATTTGTCACATTTTCAACACTTGTTTTTTTGCGGAAAATCACAAACTCAATTAAAATGTATTTAGGTGTCCAAAATCACCCATACTTGGTTACCCATTACATACTTGCTTCTTGGCCAGTCTAGTGCAGTGTAGACTCATGCATAGAACATATGCCAAAACGCAAGTAATGGGTAACCAAGTATGGGTGATTTTGGACACCTAACAACATCCTTATTTTCCACAACAATATTTGAAGGCCACCCAACCCACAATTTCTACCCAATTAAATATTTAGAGCTTGGAAAAACTAGAAAGTTGTATCCATCATAAAAATAATAATTGATTTTTAGTTGTTTTATCCTATTTTAATGCTTTAAGTCATCTTGAGGCCCCGGCCCCCTGGTTAAGAACCACTGGTCTGGTATATGGTCCAGAAAAACTACATCCGGGTCGCTGTTCCCTGTCATTTATTGAGACTCAAGAGTCCACTGGAATGCACACTTCAGAATCTCAACTGAAGTCATCTGGGTGTGTTCATATAAAGGCTACGTACAACTCATTAATATAACTATATGTATACTATACCTCTTAGATAAGTAGGCATATTCAGTGCATTGTAAACGATGTCTGTCAGCCTCAAGCAGAGAGCTGGGAAGGGTGTGTTTTAATCCAGGGGCAGACTGGGCATCCACTTTATTGCAGCTGTCGGAAGGTTTTGTGTGTGTGTGTTCCAAGGGTCAATGCTGTGCCCATCTCTGAGAGGGGTTTGGCGTGGACACGCACATTTCTGGTTCGAGGGCAGGCAGGAAAAACGCTCTCTGGCGGATTAGGTAACCTCTACACTAATTAATTCTGCGAAGGGCCTTTCAGAGCGCCGCATGCAGCTCTCAGAGAGAGAGAGAGGGAGCGTGCGAGCGAGCGAGGGAGGCAGGCTGAAAGGATTGCATTATTCTGCGCTGCGAAAGGAAATCAGAGAGCGCCGGTCTCTCGGGGCCTCGGCGGCGCGCTCTAATAGCTCAGCGCGATCTCTGCTAGGATATTGCTGCCCTCGAGTGTGTGTGCGTGCCAGCAAGTGGGGGGCTGGTGAGTGTGTATGGTGATATTTTTAGGGAATACACAAAGGATACGCATATGAGGATAAGAGAATACGCAAAGAATGAGATACGGTTGACATTTTTGGATGTGGTTTGTAGTTTGAGAAGGGCTGGGAATCGAAATTGGAGAAAATATACTGGAAACGAACGATTTCCATGGCATTCGTTTCTGTTAACGGCTCTTGAAAGCCTACGTTTTTTTTTTCCCCAGCGGTTATCCACAGCAGAAAGGCAAATAAAATGTTTCAGCTCTCAGTTTGAATTGAGTTTGATTAGAGAAAGACAATAAATGGACAATGCACCTGCACGACCATTGATTCCCGATTTACCAACAAACGACTCTTATGAACCATTTTTCGTTTTTGGATTCATAACTCCTATCACTTGTCAAACTCAAAACCAAAACGATATGTGTGTTTAAAGATGAAGTGTGTAATTTTTGCTGCTATTCAACAGCTGAATAGCAAAAATATTGACTGATAAACAACATAGCCCTGGCCTAAACTCACACCATTGGTTCATCTGTTGTGTCAGGTTGGTCAGTTGCATGTCAATGAAATTTTCGATCGTGTAGGCGCTCTCCGGTAGGTTACTGTGATCTTGCCATCTGTCTGTGCAGTCAGACGCTGGCAACAGCCGTGGCTTGAAGGCGTGAGCAGTGGCGAGCTGGAACAAGGACGCGGGCACGCGGCCAAAGCGAGAGAGAGAGAACACACGCTATTCGAGTCTCAGGTTGCAGGAAACTCTCTGAGCGCTGCGACGCCTCCAGCAGCAGTTATAAATCAGGCCTCGCCACAAACACACGCACACTGCAAGATCCACCTGTACGTCATTATAGATCACTCAACAATTATCTTACACATGTGGATAGGGACATTCACAGAGTTATAATATGACCTCTTAAATAGAGGACGCATGAAAATGCTTGGATATCAACACAGTTTTATGTCTTTTATGTCTGTTGATATACTTCCTGTTGAAACAGGAAGTTTGGGCGGGGCACTTTGAAACACTCATGACTATTTCCTTTGAATATAAACATAAGTTACATCACAGCCATGAAGCATGAGTTATTTTATTATATATAAATATGTAATATGGGGACGGACATTCTCATTCAAGAGAGCTCTTGATTGGATGAAAATGTGTGTAGTGCAGGATGATGTCATCAACAGTGTTGGGAGTAACGCATTACAAAAGTAATACATTACAGTAACATATTACTTTTTGCTGTAACGCAGTAGTGTAAGGCATTACTAATCAATTTTCAGTAATATTTTACTCGTTACATGTTCAGTGAGGCTTGTATTACAGTTGTATTACAGTGTGTTGTCTGCTTTTACTTCTTAAAAGCAACAGACTATGTGAAAGTTTTAAAGCAGTCTTTTAGTGCCAGTTCAGAGCGGCCGCGTCTGTAACATTGTTTTTTCCTCATAAATGCGAACACGAAAACTAAAATAAAATGAATATTTTAAGTTCTATGGAGACTGGAGAGCCAACCCTTCCTCGTCCGATTTGCGCAGTGTAATTAACAGAATTACAAAAAATATATTTTACCTCCTATTTTTTTGTCACCAGTGTTGTGCAAGTTACTTCCAAACTGTAATACATTAGGTATTACTTGTTACTGTTATTTAAAAGTAATTCATTACCTTACAATATTACTGTCCCTGAATTGTAATGCGTTACATTACTCATGTATTACTTTTGAGTTACTTTCACCAAAATAACTAAGTAGAACTTAACTTTTGGGCTGTAACGATATGCAATATGAAACCGAAATCGCGATTCGCCACACGACTCAGATCCACGAACCTACAGAATCGCGACACACCTCTTCCAACTCCAGCGTTATTCTCCTTACCGTCCAGATCCAATGCTACCTTATCTTTAAATTAGGTTATTAGTATTATTTGAAGTTAACATTATAAAATACGTAGACCTACACCACAAAACTAGTTGAGGATAAATTATTTAAAATTGGGGAAGTCCAGCATTATGGACATGACATTTGCAGTCAAAACTTGAAATAAAAATTCTCAGAAAATACATGTATTGAAACGTATAGGCTACTTCCTTGAAGGACTACAGACATTAGACAAATATCAGTCTATGTTTTATTTTTAATATTAGGGAAAAGACAAACATTCATGCGTGACAAAAAAATAGGAGGTAAAATATATTTTTTGTAATTCTGTTGATTACACTGCGCAAATCGGACGAGGAAGGGTTGGCTCTCCAGTCTCCATAGAACTTAAAATATTCATTTTATTTTAGTTTTCGTGTTCGCATTTATGAGGAAAAAACAATGTTACAGACGCGGCCGCTCTGAACTGGCACTAAAAGACTGCTTTAAAACTTTCACATAGTCTGTTGCTTTTAAGAAGTAAAAGCAGACAACACACTGTAATACAACTGTAATACAAGCCTCACTGAACATGTAACGAGTAAAATATTACTGAAAATTGATTAGTAATGCCTTACACTACTGCGTTACAGCAAAAAGTAATATGTTACTGTAATGTATTACTTTTGTAATGCGTTACTCCCAACACTGTTTGTCACGCATGAATGTTTGTCTTTTCCCTAATATTAAAAATAAAACATAGACTGATATTTGTCTAATGTCTGGAGTCCTTCAAGGAAGTAGCCTATATACGTTTCAATACATGTATTTTCTGAGAATTTTTATTTCAAGTTTTGACTGCAATGTCATGTCCATAATGCTGGACTTCCCCAATTTTAAATAATTTATCCTCAACTAGTTTTGTGGTGTAGGTCTACGTATTTTATAATGTTAACTTCAAATAATACTAATAACCTAATTTAAAGATAAGGCAGCATTGGATCTGGACGGTAAGGAGAATAACGCTGGAGTTGGAAGAGGTGTGTCGCGATTCTGTAGGTTCGTGGATCTGAGTCGTGTGGCGAATCGCGATTTCGGTTTCATATTGCATATCGTTACAGCCCCAAAGTTAAGTTCTACTTAGTTATTTTGGTGAAAGTAACTCAAAAGTAATACATGAGTAATGTAACGCATTACAATTCAGGGACAGTAATATTGTAAGGTAATGAATTACTTTTAAATAACAGTAACAAGTAATACCTAATGTATTACAGTTTGGAAGTAACTTGCACAACACTGGTCATCAATACTTTTTCCTAATTTTCCAGGAAGTGAAAGACTGTAAAATTATAAATGTGTGTAGATTTTTTTTAAAAAGTTTAATAAACTTAATAAAAGGTGACAGATTCCAGACAAATGTTTTTTGAACCACAGAGTCCTAGCACATTTGGCTATCGACAAATCTGAGCACACGCTCCAATTTCATGCTCTTGAGCACGCACACGCCATCTAATTACTCCACTGGAATGTTAGCCGACCTTTCCGGGCTGCGCCGGTTTAAAAAGATTTGTGTCGTCCTTACAGTCATCCCACGAGGGAGAGAAAATCTCGTTTCTGGTTTTGCCCGTGTAGTTTTATTCTCGCTCCCCGAGCGGTTTGTGTGTGCACAGGCGCGTTTACGATTAGTATGTGTGTGAATGTGCGTCAGGGGCAGCAACCTTGAGACCGCGTCTATAAACACGGTCATGTGGGCCGTCTGAAGGAGCCACTGGCGCAATCTCAGCTGCTCTCAGATGAATACAAGCCAGAAGGAGGGGGAGAGGTAGCAGATGTGTATTCCGTCGTCCTCTTGCTATCACAACAACCTCTCATCTCTCCGGCCTTGCTCGTCTTGTATTGTCACGTTAGAGTTTAAGGAGAACTTTGAACTCAAAGTTGTTGGGCTCTATCTTGCATGCGGCGCAAATGACTTTATACACTGATGCATTTATCATTCCTATTTTGCACGCACGCAAAGCGTGTTTTTTCCCTCCACAGACGCACGTCGGTAAACTAGGAAATGAACTTGCGCTCCCTGGGCGGTTTGGCACAAAAAGGAGGCGTGTGTCGGCGCAAACAATTCCTAGTGCTATTTTGCAGTTCCAGAAAACAATTGCACGAATGACCAGAAAAAAACTGGTCTAAAGTCAGTGGCGCGTTGCGCGTTGTTCATAATGCTATTTTAAGTGCGCCTGTTTGGCCATAATACAGAGAGTGAACAACGCGCATACACTGTAGATGATTCTCTCAGCTACACAGATGCATTTTACTTTTTGCAAATGATACCTTATTATAAGAAAAAAATATATAAACATGAGGGAAATCATTGTTGTGTCCATGATGATGGGAAAAATAGGCATAAAACTTACACATTTACCCAAGTTATTATATGCATGTTTAACCGAAGCTAATTTGGGTGGGTTTGTCCCATCCCCAATGTCCCTTCTCTTTCTTTTACGACCCTGACGAGAACATTGATCTCCTCGGCTGTGAACCAATTGTGAAATGCGTCTGGTAAATGCGCTGTTAAAATAGAATTGCGCCATGGAACAAGCGCACCTCGTTCATCACGCTCTTAAAGGGAATGTGATATGACGCTCTTATTGGTTTATTTCCGTTACGCCCAAACCACACTTATGAATAATGAAGCTACTCCAGAACAACCCCTTTAAGATTTGCGCCAGGCGCAAGAGGCATTTATCCCGCCGGGAAAATAGCAACAGCGCCGGGATCCGCCCACAAAGTTACTTGCGCTTTGACACTTGCATTTTAGATCGTTAAAATAGGGCCCGTTGTGTTCAAACCATGCTGCTCTGCAACAACAGCCCATACACAACATCCAAAATAAAGCTATTCAGAATTCATATCTTTAAGTGTTGTTTTTAAGTTTGGTAGAAAAGAGAAAACGGGAGAACACTATAGAGACCAGAATATCATCGACCATGCAAATTAGTCGATTTGCAATTTTTTAGTCTACGTGCCGTTTTCCTATTGACGGCTCAATCCACGCGTTATGCGCGAATACAATGCAGACTCACTCTCGCTAGTATCCAAAGTAAATCATCAACAATGTCATCCCTTACATGGCGTTTTATTTAACTAAATACATCATAATCAGCTACAACGCATGTGCAGGTCACTTTACTTCCTGAATTGGAAACAGGACCCGGGATTGATACCGGAAAGCGCGCTATGTGAACAAAAGCCAGGACCAATTCCGTAAGGGGTGTGTCATAGTGATGACGCTCGTGCCATCGCGCGACTCTGTTGCTCTTAGTAGAAAGTTTGTGTTCGTCAACAACAAAGAAAGGACGAACAAATGTCTGCAAACTGGAACGAAGCAGAGACCAGGAGCTCCTCACTGAAGCTGAGACTGTTCCCCAGCTTTGTGGAACGGTATGCGCGTGTACATATTTTCGACGCGTCTCATCCTGACGTCATGTGTCTTTCCGGGATCTTTCCGGGTTGTGTGTGAACACACTCACAGATCCCAGCAAATCACTGGCAGTGTGAATGAACCGAAATCAAACAATCCCCGGACGAATGCCGGGTCACAGTATCCGTGTATTTTCCGGAATCTCTGTGTGAATGGGGCTATAGAGATTTGGAGGTTGACACTTTTGACTTGGACCAGTAAGCAAGCACTTAGCAACATCCTAGAAACCACTCAAAACACCCTAACAACCACCCTCGATGCAATGCCCTAGATCAGGGTTCACCAATCTCGGTCCTGGAGGGCCACTGTCCCTGTAGAGTTTAGCTCCAACCCTGATCAAACATGCCTACCTGTGACTTTCTACTGATCCTGAAGACCTTGATTAGCTTGCTCAGGTGTGTTTGATCAGGGTTGGAGCTAAACTCTGCAGGGACCGTGGCCCTCCAGGACCGAGATTGGTGAACCCAGCCCTAGATGCAATGCCTTTAGAACTGTTTTTTATACACCGATCAAAAGAAATCACCCAAAACACATTAGGAACCACACAGCAATTCCCCATAAACCATTCAGAGCATCATAACAACCACTTGGCAACATTCTAGAAACCACCCAAAACCACTTACTAATGCCCTTGCAGACTTGCCGGTGTGCGTTTTGAGATTCAGGGGGATATTGCTCATGGCATTACGGGAATAAGGCCGATCTTTGATCTGGTGGTCTAGAAGTTATTATAGCCTTTAGAGTAAAAACGCTCAATTGCTCCAAAGAACCATTTAAGAACCTTTATTTTTAAGAGCACTGGACTGTTCATCATGCTTAATAGTCATTTCAGTGCTTTTAAACATTCTGAACACTATCATCCCCAACACCCTAATCCCAGCTTTAACCCAACAGCCTCAGGGCTGCGATCCACGAGAAAAGATGAATAAAAGCTCTCTTTGTTTAAATGCTGAACGCAGGCTGACACTCTGACCTGTCAGGGCCTCCGGGTTCCCAAAAGCTCCATCGTGTTTAGCTCTCCGCGGGGTGTTCCCTTACTCTAAGGAGGCATTTAAAACCTGAATGACATTTGAAATAACACTTTTCCTTTACATTTAAACTCTTTTTAGTCCCAGGTCCATTGTTCCAAACCCTTTATCCACATCATCAACCTTAGAGGGCCATTTCTGGAAAGATGTTTCATCCACCTCCAGTTCTCGTCCAGAGGTTTACGCAGGATTATAGGCGGACCTGATGCATTATCGTTTGAAGCTTCAAAAACACAGAACCTGGGGCGTTTGTGGGTCACCCGAAGCTTCAAAACACGTGGCCGATGTTATAGGTCCAGCTGTTAGAAAGATTCCCTCAATTCACAGACCGTTTTTCTGCTTTCCTGCGTTTCTCTCTCTCACTCTGTGCTCCCAGGAGACTATTTTTCTTGGTCTTGCCCGAGCAGTGCAGCCTGACTGGGGCCCTGTGCGCACACACATTCATCACTCCACCCCTACCCGAGCAGGCAAACACACCGTTCTGCGGCTGCAGAGTCAACAGCACAAGGTTTCTCCCTGCTGTGTGTGTGCCTCAATGTGGAGTTCAGGTTTTTCAATGAGGGACGGTTACCAAGTGAGTATTCAAACCATGCAGGTGTGCAGACGTGCTGCAAATGTGCTGGTCTGATTTGATTTGAAATAAGAGGTAAAATATTGGTAACGCATTAAAATGTCTTTCGTTAATAAAAAATATCTCTACATGACATGCCTACACTCTTAAAAATAAAGCATCTTTATTTATGGTTCTGAGTAGTGTTGGGCGATATGCTCCATTTTCATATCATCCTATCGTCAGCCTGTGAGATCGGCGATACACGATATTATCGTGAGGGGGCGGGGCTAAATTATTTGATTATTAACTTGATTATTCAGCCTACTCATTAATTTGCTTGTTTTATTAGCCTACTTCGTTTTATATACGAGAATCTTTTTTCTATTTTGCTAGCAAAGGTGGAGTGTTTATTAATAGGATCAGGTTATTTCCTGGTATAGTGAGGTAAAAAAAAAAGAGATCCTAATCCTTTTGTTTGTCAACGGGAAATTTACGGACACATTAGCCTATTTTCATGCCGTTACATGCAGCATTTTGACTAGGGCCTATTTCTGCACGAGATGAAAACACGTTTTAATAATTTCTTGGGTCAGAAAAAGTCGGAGTTTGCGATATGTGTCCCCCTACCAGTGCGCTCTCTGCGCACTTCACATGGGCACTTCAGTAAGCACGAAGTACACGGGTTAATGTGTTTTAAATGCCGGGAGAAACAAGAGCAAGGGCCAACCGTCTAGCTGAGTCGATCGGTTTATACTTATGACTTGACTCTGATAAAGGAAACGTTTACATGACCACATGCATTGTCAAGTTTATTCAACATAATCAGGTTAAGAACGTCGTCGCATGTAAACGCACTCAATCTCTGAAAGTGAAAGTAAAAACGGACTGCTTTCGCCATCTCCATTAACGCCGCGTTCCCTCAGAGACGACGATGATAACGGTAACTATAATACTATTTTTGTGATATTATTATTAATACTATTTAGTAATTGTATTGTTTTTAGTGTTGGTGTCATTAAACGTTTTGTTAATGTGTTACGAAAACAAATACTGACGAACAACGATGCCGTTTTCATCTTGGATCTGTAGGAAATTGAATTTTGCGTCTGTTAAAACGAGCACACTTGATAATTTGTGAATGGATCACCTTGCAATTATATTTTGATGTGGGATGTTTTTTAGTCTGTTTTAAAAACATTCTCTTAGAGGAGTCCTCATTAGTGCGTGTGTTGTTGCAATTGTTATGAGATGATGTCGTTGTAAATTTAGGCAAGGCAAATTAATTGTAGTTCCTAATATTCATTTAACAACAATACTAGCTTTATAATGATAATAATAATAATAATAATAATAATAGGCCTAATAATAATAATTTAATACATTATGGTAAAACGAGACAATTATCGTATTGATATCGTCAAAGGCATCTGCCATCGGCGATATGTCAGACTATCGTCGATATACGATACTATCGTCTATCGGCACAACCCTAGTTCTGAGGAACCTTTATCATCCATAGAACCTTTCCATTGCACAAAAGGTTATAGTGAAGAAAGGTTCTCTGGATTATTATTAATATGTTATTCAGACTAAGAAAAGAAAATGGGTCTTTTAAAGAACTGTACACTAAAAGCTTTTTTGAGGAACCAAAAATGATTCTTCTATGGCAAAACCTTTATTCTTGAGGGTGTGTTCACACTTGGTTGGATTAAAATGAACCCTGGTGCGATTGCTGTTTATTTGAATAAGTGTGAACACTGCCATCTGAACCCTAGTGTGCATCAAACAAGCGGATCGAGACTGTCGAGAGCTCTCTGGACCAAAGACAGGTAAACGAACCAAAAATGTGAAATGATTTCACAAGATATGACCCTAAAAAGGAAAGAATGCTCTATTGCATACCTGTTTTTTTCTTGTCAAAGTCGCAATGTTGCCCGTCATAGTTCGGAACTGGGTCTCCTCGCAGCAGATCTTTGTTTGTGTGTGTGTGTGATCCAGGTTAACAGGACTCCTTTACAAAATTTATAAGCTCTTCACAAGCATCTCAGTTGCTCAAAATACGCATATTAGCGCATATTACTTCGGTACCAAGTCGGTGCTAAAATTAAAATAATCTGACGCTCTGAGCGCTGTTGACCGGAATTGTAAACACCTCTGATTGGCCATTGTGTTCACGCGCTCATCTGATACGTCTATGACTACCAACAACACTAGTAGATGTAATGTACAAAGTCAATTGCAGTTTCACTGAAATGCAGTATTGACCATTTAGAAGCCAATATTAATACGTTTTATTCAACTATTCTGAAATATCACAACACTATGATTCATAGATATTCATTTTGAATGTATGTCAAATACTAATAGGTTCAGATTGATAAAGTGTTTGTTAATGGCATGTCATTAGAACCTGTCACCACGATATTTCACAGGGCAGCCAGTGTTCTGTGTCCAGTGACACCTGGTTCATAACCAAGGCCCATTAATTGTTAATTGCCTTGACATTGTGAGCACAAAACTGGTACCTGGGCTTTTCCCAACCGTTTCGAAAGCCCTGACGCCTCTTGCCCACAGCATGTTTGCGTTACAGGCTACTTGAGCGGCGAGAGCAAAGAGAAGAAGAAAAGCGCTCAGGGGGATGAAGACGAGGAGGAGGAGGAGGAGGAGGGGCGGTCCGCGTGCTTGGCAGTAAATTCGAGCACTGACATGAATTTTGTGAGGGGCCGGTCCCTCTGGAAACTCCCCTGTGACGGCATTAGAGGCCTCTCTGTGTTATTGCACACACACACATGCATCTTCTGCGCCTCTAAAAATCTGCACGTTTCTCAAAACCCATAAACAATAAGAGTCTACTTGACTGTGTCTTTCTGACCTCTAATGAGACCTAAGATCTTTTACAAAAAAAAAAAACAACAACAACAACTGATTTTACTATGATAGAGTTATAGTTTCAGATAGAAAACCCATGGTACTTCATATACTATGTTTTTACCATTAAGGTTTTACCATGGTGTCAACGCATACCAAAAAGTATTAGTATACTACGCAGTATTTTTTGTTTTGTTTTGTTGTATTCTTAGAGTAGCCTATCTTGGAGCTAGATATGTAGGCCTACACAAGAATCGTCGACTCGTCCGCCATCTTGGAACGGTCAGCATTTCAGATGCTGTCATCACTCACAATAATTATTATTTATTTATTTTTTTTACTACAGTGACTAAGTGTAGAGTTAACTGACGACTTTGTCTAAAGTATATTGTAAATTTAAATATCCATACATGCGTATAGGCTACCTACGATTGCAGACGCAGTCAATTTGTGAGTGTTTTTTGTTGTTGTTGTTAATGACCGTTCAAATATGTCTTTACTACAGCGACCCTAAGAAATAGCAGCTAACGGGGCATCCATTGCGTGGAGTACCATGTATATACCATTATATATCAATGTTTGTGTGGTCACCCACAGCCCCAAAACATAGTAATGCTGTGGTACATTTAAAAATGGGTAAGCAAAGTAGCTCAGACTACACTCTTAGAAGAAAAGTTTCTATATAGAACTTTAAAAGGTTCTAACAGCGCTAAATATTTGGAACCCCTAAAAGATTCTATACAATCTTAAAAAAAGGGTTTCTCTGGGTTCTATATAGAACCCTGGGGTTCTGTACTTGGCCAATAGAACCTTTTACCAAAAAAAATTTTTCTATACAGAACCATTTTGGAGTTCCATATATGAAGCGGGGGATGGAACCATTTCTGGTTCTAAATAGAACCATTTTTTCTAAGAGTGTATCATGGTTTTTAAAAGTAAAATTTATATATATAAAAACAGAGTTGTAGAACGGGTTCTAGTTTGATTCTAGTCTAGAGTGCGCACATGAGCTGATTGCAGTTTGTCGCTCTGGTTTGCTGCGGGGTTTAACGAGCGCAACGTGTCGTTAAAGCGCCGGTTTACGAGGCTCCTTTATCGGCCCACTCACACGCATATACGCAAGCGGCACACAGACTGCAGAACCCCTAAAGACTCAGATTTAATGCTTCCTGCCCGGGCTGATCTCACTCCCACCGCCAGCTGCTGCTTTCAATTTCCCCCTCACGCTCTCTCTTCTTTCTTCAGCGCTTTAACTCGCCGCTGCCTTTAGCGACCTAATGTTTTCAAACCGGAGATGAGAATACAGCACGTACACCTCAGATACCTGTGTATCCATAGCTACTACACAAAAGTGCTAATGTCCAAAAATATGAAAAATGGTGATAATGTGGTACTTTTTAAACTTTGATAAAGACCTACGATGTTTCAGAATGGTTTCAAATTCATAGTACCAAGTTATTCATTTCAAACTATGAAAAGAAAGAAATGTAGCCAATCCTGCTAATGTCATCTATACTGTACTATTACCCTGCTACCATATGGGTACTACCTGGTATTTCAGACAATATATTTCAAAGTACCCGATTTTACCACCACAGTATTTTTATGGGATATTAAAGTACCATAGTATATCAAAGTACCAACATTTTTTATTTTCCATAAATTTTACATTTGCAAAATTATTTTATTTTTAAAATTAAAATAAAAATAAAGCAAAATTAAATTATTTTCAAATTCACTTGATGTAAATGTTAACATCGTTTTTTGAAAACTCTGATAAGACTTTTGCAAAACCAAACCATTAAATAAAATATTACTTTATAATTATATATATATATATATATATATATATATTGATTAATGTTAACTTTATTATACATATATTAATAAAAAAATATAATTAAAATAATTTTTTTTCTTTTAAGGATGTCCCTAAAATGAGCTTTTCACATTTAGCTAAATTCTGGTGACATTTTTCAACATTTACAGAAGTAATAATTTATATAGCTCTGTATCTGTCTGCCACACTCGCACACACACAAACACGGAGCGCTCGCGTTAATCCGTTTGTCACGGTGAGCGTGCTTCCTTAGAGCTGAAAAATTATTCCTCTCCTTTTCCCTGCGCGATGCTCCACGCACGACACTGTGTGTGTGTGTGTGTGTGTGTGAGGGGGAACAGACAGGCAAGCAGCTGCAAATGTTAAATTGTATCCAATTACTGCCCGCACGGCGATACGAGGGGAATAATTCTTTCCGTATGACAGCGCGATTCGATTATTCCGCACACGAGAGACGCTCCTTATAACTGCGTGAAAAACGTCCCCTGCACGCTCACGCTGAAACACACAAGCAGCCCGTGTGTGTGTGTGTGTGTAATGATGCGTGCCGTGTACTAGTGTTACACTCTTGATTGACAGGGAGGAAGAACTCATTATGGTCCGATGCTTTGAAACACGACGGCCTACGTCAGACGTGTCTCTAAAGGTCAGCGACCTCTGACCTTCACCTATTTCAACACAATTAGACCTTCCAATAACTGTGTAAGTTTTTGAAACGCCTCAGGGTTGAGGAATTTTAAAGGAATGGCTCTCGGGTGTCATTGCAACATTATATTCAAACACATCGCTCACAAGGTACGTGATGACATCACTGACTTAATGAAAATGACATAATAGCAACTTAAATTTGGGCTTGTTCATGTAAAGCCATCGTTTGACTACAGAAGACTTGGAATATAGTGCACGAGTCATATGAACCACCTTTATGATGTTTTAGTTTGCCATTTTTGAGCAGCTCAGACATTCTGCTAAACATATTTTGTGTCCTACAGAAGCTAGTTGGTCATATGGGTTGAAACCAAATGAGGATGAATTTTTGGATCAACCTTTAAGATTTATATCGAGTTGAATTCCAATTGAATTCCAAAGAGCTACTGGATTAGCATAGCACATGTGCAAAAAAAAAAAAAAAAAACATGGGAATGACTATTCATATTCGATTCAAGAATGATTTTTTGCAAATTCAGAACGATTCGATTCAAGACGATTCCCATTATAATTCTATGTGATTCGATTAATTAGATTGGATTAACTTTATTCGATTGATGATTCATATTCGATTCAAGAACGATTTTTGCAAATTTAGAACGATTCGATTCAAGGCGATTCACATTAAAATTCTACCTGATTCGATTAACTTTATTTGATTGACGATTCATATTCGATTCAGAATGATTTTTGCAAATTCAGAACGATTCGATTCAAAACGATTCAAAATAAAATTCTACGTGATTCGATTAATTCGATTTACTTTATTCGATTGACAATTCATATTCGATTCAAGAACAATTTTGCAAATTCAGAACGATTCGATTCAAGACGATTCACATTAAAATTCTACGCGATTCGATTAACTTCTATCAATTGACGATTCATATTCGACTCAAGAACGATTTTTGCAAATTCAGAACGATTCGATTCAAGCCGATTCACATTAAAATTCTAAGCGATTAGATTAATTTAATTTGATTAAATTGGCTCGATTCGATTTAATTTGATTAGCCTATAAATTGGCATTTAAAAATATCATGCACTTTCCCAACTAAACCTAAATTATCTTTTCCACATGGAATAGTAACAAAAGCTCTCTTTGTTTTCTTTATACGGAACATTTTCCTTATGATTCTGAAAGAAAAGGCACCGCGTCTAAAAAAACGCAACTTCAATGCGCATCTGATTGATAGATAAACCTTGCGCTCATATTTCACTGTTAATAACGTTGTAGTTATTTCAGCAGTTACCGTAGAACATTCAGTTTAACGACATTAAGTTAAATGTAATTTCTCATTTATGATTCATCGGAACTGTGCGTATGCATTATAGACACCTATTATGTGTTTGCTCTTTCCATGAAATAAATGCTTTTCCTTAAATAAGTGGGGTTTTGCTTAGGATGGATAATGTCAATGGTCTGACCCATTTACGTAAAACTCCAATATTTTATCTTAAAGGTTCTCTGAGCGATGTGGGGCCAAAACATTTTTTGTCACATACATCAAACGTCTCCTCACTATCGGCTAGCTGCCTGTCCCCTAAACACACTGTAAAAAAACGCGGTCTCTGTAGACATCACAGGCTCCACAAACGGCAACAAAAACAATCATGTCTTACCCGGACCACGAAACCTAACAAACAGTGTTCCAGCCAATCACTGGCAAGAAGTATTTGAGGGTGGGTCTGGGGGGTTAGTGCGTGTGCACATGAAGGGGGTGTGTGTGTGTGAAGGAGAGCGACGCATCAGAGAGAAGTTTGAAAAATGACCGACACACGACCAAAGAGACGTCGTTCTGAAGAACAAATTAAAAAGATGGAGTCGGATAAAGAACGTGCGAAGTTCCGAATTTACATCGGTAGCAAAGCTTTTTAACGATGGCGAGAACTCCGGCGGCAGAAGGGCTTCCAGTCCGACATTCAGGTTGCTCTGTTTTTGCTTGACAGGTGTGTAACGTTAAATTGTTTTTTTTTCTTCTAAATTGACGGTTATGTTCGCCAAACCCACACAAGGATATAATTAGCTAGAACTATGCTCCTTCACAATTATTTCAGGAAGCACGGAAGGGAGGGGGAGGAGATGAGATGCGGCGGAGGGAGGGTCTAGCTAGCCTCCGATTTGTTTGAAAATATTCCGAACGTCAACAACACCCAGGATCGCTAAGAGAACCTTAATAAAGGTGGCGTCACCAGGCAATGAAAGCGTTTTTATTTTGTAAAGCCAGCGCAATGACTTCAGCATAGTAGAAGAGAGCTATAGGGGCCTAGCACGAGCGCTATCCAGTGAAAGACTTAAAGAGTGCAGCGCCTTTCTGGGAAGGAGTGCTGTGAGGGCGCGAATGTTTTAATTTGTGTATGTAGTCATTTAATGTTTATATATTTTAAAGCACTGAATTGCTATCGAATCGCAATTCATTCGATCCTTAGCATTTTAAATCGATTATTGACTGAAATAAATGATTCAAAATTACGCTTCAAAATCGATGCATATGCATCGTCAGGATTTGAAATCGATGCATCGAGAAAATGAGTGAATTGTTACACCCCTAGTAAGGGTATATAATCCAGAAATGCCCAAAAATCTTCAGTCACTCCGACAATCTTCCCTCCTTGTAGAGGTCTTGACATTAAGAGGAGGATGCCATCACCTGACGTGTCATCTGGCCGAGACATCAGAACGACGGACCCGAATCGCACCTGCTCTGCTCACGGCCTGCTCTCCTTCACTGAGAATAGATGAAGCACTGAGACCACGCTGCAGGCAGGCGGTGGAAGACGTTCACAAGGTCATCCGTCACGGATGTGACAACGGCGGAGCAGCTTTGGACAAATGAGAGCGGGGAGAAAGATGGAGGGATAATCTCAAGGACATCAGAGCTCCTGGACGAGGATGGAGGCAAGAAGGGAGAAGGTTAAAGGGCTGGGGATGGGAGTTCAGCCAAACAGACAGTGGAGGTGGGCTGTCAACTCCCATTATCTATTCAGACTCTAATGTCTAATATTAAAAACCCGAAGAGAGCGAGGTTAGACGAGGAAAGACGAGCGAGCCACAGGCGCTTCACCTTGCCTTGTTCCCCTGCGCCGCTGCGCACACACATGCACGGCTGTTTTTTTTATGTGATGTAGTGGTTGCCACAGTGGCAGCAGACACCTTGACAACTAGGCGGCCCTCACAGCTGCCGTCTGACTGGCAGCCACTTAGAGACTGCATGAGTGTGTGTGTGTGTGTGACAGCAAGCCCTTAAACCTGTAGCACACTAGCCTGTGCAGAAATCTTCTGCTGGAGTTTGTGTCAGCTGACATACTTCATCCAAGTATGTTGAGGTGTGTGCTTGGGACTTCTTGCGCCTCATTGGCAGAACTGAAGGGGGTGATATCTCCGACAAATGACAAGCTGACGACTGTAAGTCATTCATTTTCTATGTAGAGTACTATTGGTTCTGACCATATGCGTATGCAGAAATTTCAGATTCAATTAGAGCTTTAGATGCGTTAAAATATTTGTACTGCTCTGTGCGTTCGCCCGACCGGATGTGGTGTTTTCTTGAGGCGTGAATTACCAGTATTCTTAAATTTTATTATTTAAGTGCTATTTCTGTAAAGTGTCGTTTATGGATAATTATTTAATAAATAATTATTTTATTTAATGAATTACATTGTTAATCCCTAGGTTAACCAATTTTTTCGTTCAGGCATATTTGGGTTTGTTTTGTGTGGATATAAAAATACATTTCAAGTTCGGTGCGACTGCCACTTGGGGGGGGGGGGCGAAATGCGACTATCGCATGCGAATGTCGTAGATAGTGGAAAGGCAGCTATACAGTAACTTAAAAATTCAAGCCAGATAGATTTGTTATGATTTGGGTAGCTAGTTAGAAACATTTCCAAAAACTTTATCTACACAAATGTCCATTATAGTGCCCCCGGTGTCAGTACCGATATCGCATGTACGTTGCGCAATAAATTGCGCTCTGACACATTTTCAAACATAGTGTAACACAATTCATTGTTATGGGAAGAAGGAGGTGGGAATGGCGCCAAAAAACACAAAAAAACAAATGCGAATCCGGTGCATTTTCATCAAGTTGTTTGAACGGATGACAGTGGTATTGGTAACCTAGTAATCAACAGTAAATAAAACACCATCAGCGAAAACAGTCGATTAGTCACATGGTTTTAATGTTCACTACGTCAGAATTTATTCGGCAAATGCGAAAAAGAGTTGCGTTTAATGGGAGATGGAAACGCAAGTCAAAAACCACCTCAGACTAATGTAAACTTTTTTGCGAATTAAGGGATTTAAAAAAAAAAGTTTTTCATCACTGCAATACTTTAAAATGCGCATAAAAATATGCGGGTGTTGGAAACAGCTTTTGACGTGGTAAAATTAATATGCGTAGCTAGAAGTGTCTGCGTTCACAGAGTAGAGTGTATTTCATTCCTTTGTGTCGCGAAAAAACAAAATATGAGATCACTAGATGATGACCATTAAAATTAATAGTATTTGCTTTAAGCACCCTTTACAAAGATTGTTCGGTTGACGGACATTTTAAATTGTAATGTACTAGCACTCTGTATTATTTCCGCTATATAAAAATAAAAAATAAAATTTTATTTACAAATCATATTTGGGGATTTTTGCTATACATTTTATTCATTATATATTTTCAAAAACCAATCCGCTGCATCAAAGCATTTTTTTTATTGCTATTCTAACATGGCCCATGCTCATTTTATTTCATATAAATGTGATCTGTTACATGCGCACTTATATCATGATAGACGTCTCAATGTACACAACAAACACACTCAAACACTGTCAAGGTGAGCGTAGCTGTGCATTTAAGTATGTGGTCTCATCACACACACTTCATTGCACTCCTAATTTACGCATGACATTTACACATGACGCCTCTACACTCACGGTCATTACCCTGAGAGCTTCAGTTCAAAAATGCTTGAGCCAGCAACCTCTCTCTCTCACACACACACACACACACTCAAGATTCGTTCAACTCCTGTATATCAGAAAGAGATCACTGTTAGCACACTTTTATTGTATTTAAATCACAAAGTAAAATAATATTTATTTATTTATTACATTGAAGGCCAAGTGTGCACTGGTTGTATACAATGGTTATTTTTAAAAAAAAAGTTTTTTTGAGATCAAAAATTATTTTAATTATTTATTTTAATAATACTAATACAATTCAACAATACAAAACAGATGGTTTGAAATATTTGAACTACTGCGACTAAATCGTATGTGACCATCAGACCAGATTTGATGTATGAGCTCTTAAACAAAAAAATATATAATATAACATATATATTTATATATTTATATATGTGTGTGTGTGTCAGGGAAAAAAAGGATCTCTAATTATCTGTAATGCCATTGGTAATTCCCATCAATTCTCCAACCTAAAGATGATGAAGGCCAAATATTTAAGAAAAGAGTCATTCTGTTCACGTGAACACGCATACACATCTGTTCTTTAAGATGCCGAGCCAGTGTAAACCTGAAATGAGTCACACACTCATTTACAGAGAACTGCAGAGAGGAAATAGTGATGTATGTCAGAGAGGCAGAGAAAACATCGAGACAGAGATCTTTGTAAGTCTGTTGCCGTAGTGCTCTGAAAGTGTGTGTGTGTGTGGGCTGATACATCGCCAGCAGGCACAATCTAGCCTGTTTATCACACACACACATACACACACACATAAATTCTCTCTTTCTATCACACACTCACACAGATAAGCCATTTTCAGTAATCAAGGCATCAAATAAGTCCTCACTTTTGAGCTCGGCTAAGACTTGCACGCACACACACAAAATCCTGGCATGTGTCCCCAGCACATAAACAGCCATTAATCGTTGCTCACACTGCTGACATTTGGAAGAAAGGTCACACTTTCCTGTCTCTCTCTCAGTCTCCCTCCCTGTCGTTCCGCCCACCCTCTCTGAGAACCAGCAGACAGGCCGCGGCTCCTGGTAATTTCCTGCCTCGCGCCTGTAATATTGCGTTCACTGTGCATCTACAGTCAGAGAGGAAACGGGGCGTTTAACGCGTTGCCAACCATGCTGCCTCTTGCACATCTTAACTAGCTTCCAGCGACGTCCACAAAGTGAAAATGCTATGTGGTGTGACACAATCACAGGCAATTAGAATATAAATTTGATGTTTATTCTACAGGTATATGAGGATCAGGATTCTGAACCAATCAGATTTCACCATGGGTGGGACTACATAGTGTTATGCAGCATAAATAAAAAAACAAATGATCAAATAAATGTCCCGTTGCTCGTCATTTATTGCCATTGGTTACGACAAACCGTACAAAATGGCAATAGTTGCAGTGACAAAGCACTTGAAAGTCATTTTTGTCTTCAATGACAGAAACCGTTACAAGCGTTACCGTTAAAGCTGAGTAAAACTGAACTTTATGCAAATGAGCAGAGATGAGATGGCAACTTCTGATGGTGGTGAAGAATATTAGCCTGACTTCGTCATACTCATATTCTGGTCAGAATATGAGTCTGAGACCGCTCCGTATGGCTTTGATTATGAGGCGTGTCTTAACCGAACCAGGAAAAAAAAAAACCCCTCTGCACTCAATTGGATAGTCGGACAGACCTACAACCAATCAGAGCAACGCAGTAAGTCAAATACTTTGCATAGCGTAGTTGTCAACAACAGAACTTACTTATTTTAGAAGTAAAATAACGAGTGTTGCTTCTTTCACTTGGTCCTTCATGAGTGCGACCAAAGGAGGAACCACAACGACCACATGCTTTTCATTACGTCCCATCTTCTTCACTTAGCGACAGTCAGAGCCAGCTGATAAGTTACACTTCTGCCGAATATCTTTCCGATCGACAAATGCCTTGATTGCAGTTTTGTCGATTTATTTTAAAAACAGACGCGACAGTGGAATCTATACATCTCAATTCTCCAGCTGATAGAGATGCAGTCATCTCTGAGGGAAACCAGTTAAGCGCTCTTTGATAACGTGATGATTACGTCCCTGCAGATCATCTGTCCATCATCGTATAAAGCCCGCCCTGGAAATCTGATTGGCCCGATCATTTTTTGCCTGATCATAATTACTCCTCAATTCGGTTGTTAAGTCTAACGTCACACGTGACGTTTAGCCTCTTCCGGGTCCAAGCGCTCCGCTCGTCCATATCTAATTAACGTTACAATGGCGGAACCTGTTAATTTATTTACAATCACGTCCTACTTTAGTGATGCACCCTTGGCAGTCAAAAAAGGTTTAAACTCTTTTAACTCCAATAGGGTGATTAGTGTAGCTCATCCTTATCAACTGCAGCCATTTTCTCTTTTCTTTCTCGTCACAGGGAAAGCGGTAGAATGACAGTTGAATGTCACTTGTTTTTTTTAACTCCGATCTATTTAAACAACATGGGACACGGCAAAAGCGGTAAGCAGATAGAGAGGACCCAGCATTTGGACCCGGAAACCGTATTATCAGAGCGTGATTACGTCACGACAACCGAATAGATCGAGTCCAGACCAAAAAATGTTGTGGGCGGAGTTCGGGCTGGCATCCAGGCTAGAAGAATATGATTGTGCTACGTAATCTGAAAACCTGTAATATCTGACACTTTTTGTCTAGTAAATCAAATCAACTTAATCAGATTGTTCAAATTAATATTAGTATTTAGCATGATTAGGTTAGTGATTAAGTGACAACAACCGTCAGCGATGAACAGAAAATATATCAATAGACAGAGCAGAGGCTCTAATTGTTAACCACAACAAACCCCCCACCCCGAAAAAAACCATCCAGATTGGATTCAGAACGTTAATCAAAACATAGACCATGTCCACATAGCCGGGTATTTAACAAATATCCCCCCCCCCCTTCCATTTTCAGTAATAACATAGTGCACACAACATCGTTTTCAAAAAAGTTATCCTTTACATCAACGCTCATAAATACGCCATCAAGCACATGTAACTAAGCCAAATCTATGGGCGTAGGTAGAAGGATAAAGCCATGCAATGAATCCTCAGAATGTGACATTTGAGAACCTAAAACCTCGTTTCTCACAGTTGACACGGCAACACATTTATATATTTAGAAATAATCGTTTTCTGTGATAAAAAAATGGGGTTTTCGAGCAAATATCTGCGTCTTCCCTTCGTGTAAACGGGGCAATCAAGTCCATCAACACCCCAAAAGCTTATATTGCCCAGTCCTTTTTTATTCAGTAGCTTTAGGCAATTTTAATATGCTGTTGAATGTTTTGTAGTAGCCATAAAATGTAAAAAATATGGACAAAGCATCTGTGACGTCACCCATAGACTTTGAGTTGACGTTTTGAGGCTGTTTATAGGGGGGAAGGGCGGCGCCATATTGAAAAATCTTGGCAAATACAAAATACAAATGTTCAGAAAGGATGGACAGCGGTGGTATGATGTGTTGGGTCAGATCATGGCCGAGACGTCAAATTCCACTCGGCGCAGCCGTTTATCAGCTGTCAATCAAAGTTAACCGTCCTTATTTGTCATACATTTTATATCTAAATACGACCTAAACTAACGAGTTAGAAAAAAAATTCACCCCCTCACAGTTGTCAGGCACTCGGAACCTATCGAAAAATACAATAAAAGTCCATGCATGGGACCAAAAAAACGGAAAAAGAAAACGGACATTTTAACATGCTGTCTATGGATATTTGCTCCCTTTTGGGACCTCCCTCTAGCGGATTTTAGATGTATTGCAGTTTTTCGCACTTCCGGGTAGGCTTCATTTTTCAGATTAGAATGTTGCCGCTTGTTAATAGCGCCATCTACCGTATAACAGGGAAAACATGGATTGCCGGAAAGTTCTGTCAATGGTGGGGAAGTGTTGTCATAAATGATGGAAAATTCAGTCAATGGAAGTTAAGAAACACATTTGGTATGCATATAAATATTTTTTTTTGCATTATTTTGCTCTGCATTTAAAGAGTTGAATGTATATTCTTCTTTCTTGTGCGCGAGTCTGCTCTGATTTCAAAACCGTTAAACAAATTTGCGCGTTGACATGGCTTTCCAGGATTTTTCACAATGAGTCAGTTTTTATCAGTTTTGTTGTACGTGTAAATGCATTTTCTAATAGTAATTTGTAGTATAAAAGCAACTCAAGGTTGTTTTTTTCATGCAACATGAGTGACAAAAACTTTTGGCGATGCGACAAAATTTTCATTTCGCAAAGCTACCATTTTTCAAATGTGCAGTGGAGATAACATGATCCTTTGCATGATACAGTTAGATCAAGTAAAGCGACTTGGCGACCACAATTACACTGCAAGCGAAGGCTGCGACAAAACCATATTACTGACACGCGCAACATTCCGACGCATTTAGACTGTTTAGGACGAGGTGCAATCCTCAAACCACAGAGAGAAATCATAACTTCGTTGCTCCGGTGCATTTTTGTGGCGGACAAGCCTGGTCAGATTGTAGGACACGCGCTGCTACGGCCACTTATGAATGAACCTCGTTGTTTCTCGTTCTCGGCTGCAACCTTCAGGCCCTCGTGATTTTTGTCAGTCTGTTAGTGGAACAATAGCAGCGTTTATAGTGAGATCAACCAGCACACACACTCAGGCTGTCAGAGGGAAGAGTAGACGGGGACTCTAGTAACAGAAGAACAAATGATGAGGATTACAGACAGAGACGCGCATTATACCGCTGCCCCCTCCGAACCTGTCTCTCTCTCTCCGTGCTCATTCCACATAATCTGATTCCATATCCTCGCTGTTAGTAATCCCTCCAAAACAATTTACACCCCCCAAATGCACTAAACGGTTGCACCACGCTTGCATACAGAACTTAGCATGTAGCACCTGGTTAAACTGGATTGCTGAACACGGTTTTCACACTTGGTCCTAACTCGATTTCAGTTCCTATTCCTGCACTTTTTGGGTCTGAACATGCATGTTTTTGTCAAATACCCAACGAGTATTCACAGCAGCTGTTTCCCACTTTCATTTACCTTCAAATCTTTGCACCAGTCTGGCTAGATGTTTTACAGGAGATGCGAGGAAAAAAAGTGACAAAGACTGTGTAAAGACACTAATTAATCGTCCTCACCTCCAATCACCTTGCGTTCAAAACAGCTACCTATATTCACTGGTGCACACTCAGGTTCAGAAAACACTTTAACACCACCAATTAAACCAACCTAATTTTAATTTGGCTTTTTGTTGCTTTTGCATGTTTTTTTTTTTTTTTCAAACTCCACCTTTTGTTTGGAAATTAAAATGATTATACGTTCTTATTTTTTTTTTTTATTAAATGGACAATGTGTTCTTTTTTAGGTATTTCATTATATAAAATCAATATTTTTATTCATAATTGTGTCCTCAATGGTGTACAAATACCTCTGCCAATAATCTGACTTATCCTCGCAAACGAAGAATTTATTATCTTTATATACATGGGATGGGTATAGGTCCACCAAGGCTTCCAAGTAGGTCCACCATCTTGATAATGATTATTATTTTATTATTATTATAACTAAAAGCAGCAGAAGCGCAGTGAGAGGTGCTTGTCACCACCCCGGCAAGTTTCACAGTCAGTAATTCATAATGTACCATTCGTTTATTCGTTGTTTGTTTGAACCTGTTCACCTGAAGGAGCACTTGACGAAATGCTATTAGAAGACATCCTGTCATAGCTTTTTGGTACATAACGGCTACCGTAGATACAATGCACATTTGAAAAAGCAAGGCGCTGGAGAGCACAATTCGTTCGAATGCAAAATACAATTTCACCACTAGATCGGAGAAATTCATACACAATGTCCCTTTAACAAAACTAAAAAGCACACTTTATCCAGTTGCAATTATAGCAAGTATACAATTAAGTTTAATTATCAATGTAAATCAATAATTATTTATCCATTTAATTAGTACTGTTGAAAAGTCTGGGGTCAGTAAGATATTTTCTTTTTTTCAATATATTTAATAATGCAATTTATTCCTGTGGCGTTAAAGCTAAATTTTCAGCACCGTTACTTAAAGGGATAGTTCACCAAAAAATTTCATTTCTGTCATTAATTCCTCGCCCTCATGTCGTTACAAACCCGTAAGAATTTAGTACATATTTGGAACACAAATTAAAATATTTCGTATTAAATCTGAGAGGTTTCTGAACCAGCCATAGGCATAAGTCATTGCAGATTTCGCGGCCCAGAAAGGTAGTAAAAACATCATTAAAATACTCCATGTGATTGAAATTCTTCAATAAAGACTTTTTTCACAAAAAGTATTCTTGACGCTGCTTCATAACATTAAGGTTGAACCCTTGTTGTCATAAGGATTATTTTAAGTATGTCTTTACTACCTTTCTGGGCCTTGAAAGTTGCAATGATGTTCCTGTTTATGTGGGGACAGAAAGCTCTCAGATTTTATCAAAAATATCTTAATTTGTGTTCTGAAGATGAACGAAGGTCTTGGGTTCTTCCAGGTTTGGAACGACATGAGGGTGAGGAATTGATGACAGAATTTTAATTTTGAAGTCTTCAAAAAAGATTTATCTTATCAATGTTGAAACCAGCTGTCCTATTATTTTTGTGGAAAACACTTTTTTTCTCCAGGATTCTTTGGTGAATGGAAAGTTCAAAAGACAAGAATTTATTTGAAATAGAAATATTTTGTATCAGTTTAAGGCCTGAATAAAAAAGTATCCATTATAAAAAAAAAAAAAAGTTAAACGGAAGTCAATGTATTTTCACATCTGTCATTTCAGTCGTCATGTGTAGTCACCTGTTACTTTACCCGTGTCTAAAAATCAAGTCGATTTGTGTGTTCTTGAACGGCAGTTTTCCTGGTTGTGTTTGTTTTGTGCGTCTGCGGTGAGCAGCCCACACACCTCTTGTGTGTTTACACTGCACGCTTGGCCTCAAACTGCTGCAGAGAGACAGAGAGAGAGAGAGAGAGACAGCATGTCTAGCTACTAGGTCTTTATCCCCAGCTCTGCGCTCCGTGTGCCAGACTTCAGGGCTGGAACGGTTTAATGCCGAGTACAGCTCGCGAAACGACTCTCGCCGTGTCTCATTTGATTTAAGGCCCCAGAGGCATCTCTCCATATCGGTCTAAAACTGCGACCACGTGTTGTTTTGCAGCACAGCTTTCGGCGTTTAAAGAGTTAATCCCGCAGACGGCAGCAACATGCAGCGAGCATGTGGGCGTTTGGGTGTGTTCGTGCTGGAGAGAGCGAGAGAAAGAGATGATGTGTGTAAAATGTGTGCGCGTGTTTCTGGCATGCCATCCCGTCGAGGAGACGCGCTCCGCGGCAGTAGTTTTCAAAGTCTCCATGAAATCAAAATTCCATGCACATCATTCTTTTTTATTTTAATAAATGTATGTGCCCTCTAATCTTTAATCAAAATAACTTCCCCTCCCTGTTGCTCTCCAATCACGTATTTACTGGTGTGAGGGCGGGAAAACTTGTCACTCACATGAAATCGACCAATAGCAAATCACAACGACCAAATCATCCAATCATTTCCCAATCAAAAAAAATCAAGTCCCGCCCATGTTTTCTTGTTCAAGAAGCCATTTTAATTAGATATATATCCTACATAGGGAGAGAAAAGTATGGAAGCCTGTTTCCGCCATAGAATGAAAAATAAAAAAGGTAATTGCGACTTTTTATCTCACAATTCTGACTTTTTTTTCTCACAATTGCGAGTTTACATCTCGCAATTCTGACTTTAATTCTCAGAATTGTTAGATGTAAAGTCAGAATTGCGAGATGTAAAGTCAGAAAGAATTGTGTGATATGAAGTCGCAATTGCGAGATATAGTCAGAATTGCGAGATATAGTCAGAATTGCGAGATATAAAGTCAGAATTGCATGATATAAAGTTCCAATTACGTGTTATAAAGTGAGAATTGCGAGATGTAAAGTCAGAATTGGGTGATATAAAGTCAGAATTGCATGTTATAAAGTCAGAAATGCATGATATAAAGTCAAAATTGCATGATATAAAGTGAGATTTAAACTATTCTGAGGGGATTCTAACTATATCCTTAGAATTGGCCTGATAACTCGCAATTGCAAGTTTATATCTCACAATTCTGAGAAAAGATGTCAGAATTTCGACATATAAACTCTCAATTATGTGATATAAAGTCAGAATTGTGAGATGTAAACTCACAATTGTGAGAAAAAAAGTCAGAATTGTGAGATAGTCACACTTCAGTCTTTTATTTCTCAGAATTGCAACTTTATCTTGCAATTCTGACTTTATATCTCGCAATTCTGAATTTATATCTCGCAATTCTGAATTTATATCTCGCAATTCTGACTTTATATCTTGCAATTCTGACTTTATATCTCGCAATTCTGACTTTATATCTCGCAATTCTGACTTTATATCTCGCAATTCTGACTTTATATCTAGCAATTCTGACTTCATATCTCTCAATTCTGAATTTATATCTCGCTATTCTGACATTATAACGGAAACAAGCTTCCATAGAAAAGACTGTTGTAACTTTAAAAAAAAAAAAAAAAAAAGTTATTTATCTGCAATATAAAGTTAACTGTAGTTAATCCAGTAACACTCAAAGGATGCATTTCAGCATCTCTGTGTTCAAACATAGCTGAATAAACATGGCTTATCTAAGGGTGTGCAGAGCAAACATGCGATGAAAAACTATTTTTTCCCCTTGACCCTTTCTTTTTTTCCCTCCATCACATCCTCCTGTCCACCCAGACACTAAGTATGATTAGAGAACGCAAGAAATTAGACTTCCCGAAGGAGAATGAATGTCTAAACAACTCTGGTTGCTTGCACAAACATCCCGTCTCCAGCAATCTGTAAAATAAACCCAAAACACACACACGTGATTTTCCCACAAGGGAAACCCTGGCGTGAATTTCTGTTCCCTACTAGACGCAACCCCACAAACACTGTTTCCCATAGGAAAGAAAATAGCAAATGCAATCTTTAATATCTCAGCTTTTTCTCTAATGGAGACCGTCATAATTTTGAGAATCTCGAGTTAATCTCACAATGTATTTCTTTGAGTATCATGAGACGTCTCAGTGATGTCTCAAACTGTGCTCAGATACCAAACTCAAACTTTCACTAAAATTCTCCCAAGACAAAATGTTTTGAATCATGCCGTCCATTTAATTTAATTTTAAAGCATTATAAATAATTACTTTATTTTAACAATTGTCTAATTTACGTGAGGAATTCACAAAGTTGATTCTTTGATGCAAAACGAAACGTAACTGAGAACATCAAAAGAATGAATGATGAAAGTCATATTTGCTGTGACAAAACTATTCTTCTGAGTAGCGTTTAGTGCTAACGTTCACAAGGGAAAGGCGACATCTGATGCATAGAAGTTCAAACGTTAACTGGAGGGACACAAGTATGAGTCAAGAGCGAGAGAAAGGAAAACAGAAGCGAGAGGCTGTGGTGAGTCAGCCTTTGGTCTAAAAGAGATCGAAAAGATCGGACGACAGCCAGAGGCTGCCATGGTTCAGGACACACACACACACACACATAAGCGCGCGCCTCAGACGGAGAAGTGCTCTTGTCTCACAAACCAAAAGGAACACCTTACAATAAGACGACAAACAAACATTCTCTTTCTATTTCTCTTTTTTTTCTGTGGTTGTCTCTTTCTTGAAGCACTTGACTTGCCTTACCACCAAGTCTTTCTCTCTTTCTGTATCTCGTTTTTCTCTCTCGGCAAAGGCAGCGGCATTTAAAAGACCCTTACAGCGCTGCCCTGACATGCTCTTGGCCTTGACTCCGCCGAGAGAACCCGTCGGGTCCTGACAAGGACAGCGGAGCGAGCTGTTTTCCCCTCCTCCACACATCTCGTTACGTCCTCTCTCATGCCTGACTTGGTTTTCAAGATTTCCTCCACATCCTCTCTACTTTTCTCTATAATGGTTAAATGGTTTTTGCTGTTTTTCTAGAGCCTATATCTTGTTGCGACTGGTAAAGATGCCAGTTGGGAAATATCTAGACTCTGTCACAATATGGCGTGGTGTTTTTAGACAGAAAGATTGGAGAAAAACTGGAAACTAATGTGGAGGGAAAAGGAGGATGAGATCGGAGATTGCACCTCAAAGCTTCTGGTGAAGTTTCTGCATTTACTGTACAAGTGGGAATACCAATACGCTGCATTTTTTTTGCAATGCGAAATGCAATGTGTTTTTCCAGTTCATTTGTCAGAATCATCAGAGAATGACAAGAAACTACAGGAGCAGGAAAATGAGCGAGCCCATGTTCATTGCAGACCAAACTTAAATGAGCACCCAGGCACAATGGCAATGAACATGTAATTGACAGAAAACGACTGAAGAGGACCAGCAAGAATGGGATTCTATCCCATTATGGACCAGACGTGTGAACCAAATTAGCCAAAACTCATCGGATTTTGGCACTTAACATTTACACATTATCCAAAAGAACTAACATTATCATTTCCCATTTTCCTTGGGAATCAAACCCCTGACCTTGGTGTTGATAGCACCATTCCCTACCGTTTGAGCCAACCAAGATTTTGAGTTTGCATTAAAATTTTAAAGGCAACGTGTGTAATTTACCCAAGCGTGCCACACAAGCCCTCAAAAGTGAAGCCAAAACGTCTCGATCGCCCCCTGTGACCGGTCCTAGTATAGCTCATAACCCCCGCCTCCCCATGTTATTCAATGGGACGTGAGACCAACTAAACAATTAAATTACACTTCACATATCCTTTTTCCAAATATAGTTTCTGTCATTTACTGTAGTTTCTATCACGTTGATGTAATTTCAAGTGTTCGTTTTTAAAATAAGTTTGTTTTTAGTTATTTATGTGATGATAAAATAACGGTGCTCTGACATCATGATTGACAGCTGTGATTGACAGGTTCTCTGAGCGAGGTAGTCACTGAAGCACCAGCGGACTTTTTTAATAATGTTGATTATGTGGTTAGTAGTTGTATTTACCGTATTTTAACGAGGTTCTGCAATCAGCCGACATCATTGGAGAAGAACGAAGCAGACAGAGGACACTTAATAAAAGTGAGGGGCGTGTGCTTGCGTTTGATTCAGCGAGAATGAGGGCGGGGCCTTGATTTCGCGGCTTTACTTCCTGCTCACGACTGCGCATGACTGGTCCCGAAACACGCAAGTGCGCAGACTCAAGTCCATGATGTCAGCGTCATATCGAGACACTGGCGGCTTCAGTTCACTCTGATGGAAAAGAGCGAAGGGGCGTCGTCCATCTTTTTTTACAGTTTATGAATTTACCCAGCGGTAAGCCCCGCCCCCCAACTCGGATGGACAAACAAACGGATATGCTAACTGTCTTACAATGACAGCTGTCAGTGTAAAATCCTTGTCATAAATTTTGCAAGGACCACCTCTCGTCTAGGAGCATTCACGTGGGACTTAAATGTGCCATGACGGGATATATAAAAGATTTTTAAATAAATATGTAACAAGATTAATTTTGAAAGCGAGGGTCAACAGATCACAATGCAAGCAGGAAAAATCCCATGTTACGGTCATCACAATCTCGGATGACAACATCCTGGATCAATACTGTTCATGTACAGCAGTGTAAAATTAAATGAATTTACATTTTGACCAGTTCTCATGAGGTGAGAACAGTTAGCTATTTAGGTTTGAACGTTAGCATGGGCTCACTAACTTTAATTGTAACTTAATCAGAGTATGACTAAGAAAAATGAACATTTTCGTCTTCATTGGGATTGGGGTTAAATCCTTAGGGAACCAGGTTAATGCGCCAACATCATTGATATTATAAATAAAGCGGGCTTCAGTCATATTGCACAGATAATTGGTCTGATGAGAGCTTCAGATCTTCCAATGTTTCTCTATGGCGCTTTGTCAGAGTTCCGGTCTCCATGCAACTGATTTTCGACTGCCATTGGCTCATCTGCGTTTGAGGGGAGGGGCTTACCGGTCAACTGTGGGTGGGACCGCCAATGATTCTGAATAATGGCAGGCTGGGGTGGGATGGATGAAGCGTTTGGGAAAACAGTTGACTGAAAACTATTTTTTGCAATTTGTGGTGCTTCTACTGGTGCAGAAATTATTCACTTCACCTTTAACCTCAGAGCGTGTGTGATGTGTAATTTCCAAAATAACAGTAATTTTCGAATTCATTTCACCCTGGGCAGGTCCGGCAGCTTTGTGTCGAAGTTGAGCGAACACAGCCAAATGATGACCCGAGTCTGATCTCGCTCTCTCCTCCATTAAGCAGACGAGCGGTGTAGATGCACAGGAGTCCGTCACGTTGGAGGGGAGGTGATGTTTCTCCATGAGTGTCTGGTCAGACACACTGGCGGCTGCTCAACCACTAAATGGCCCAATCACAAAACCCTATGACTCGTGGAAAACAACAGATCAATAGCGCTTCCTCTGGTTCTCGCCTGCATGCTTGTATATCTGCGCGCATGAGAGAGAAAGAGAGAGAGTGCAGATGATGGTAGAGCATTTTGCACCCGTATGCCCACTCAAAATGCATTCGAAATCAGGAATATCTCACACCGCTTTTAAACACACACGGTCCTGATTACAGCCTCCCTCTTGAGACGGCAGAAATAAAGAATGATCGCCAGGCAGGGAGAGACAAATTTACGCTCGGCGAGCAGCATTCATTACAAACAGGCTGCCGTGTGTGTGTGCTGTGAGGCCGAACTCGACCTCAAGAGTTAGCAGAGTGAAAGCCAAACCCTGCGCCGCTGCCAAACAGATCAGATTAGAAATGCAGTCGAGCGCTCGGCGGCAAGACAACAAGACAGAAGGCAGACAGATAGACGGGTCAAGGGAAAGCTGCAATGATGTAGAATAAACTGGTAGTTTTTTTGGTTTGTGCAACTGTGCTCCGTGTCAAAGAGATACATGGGGTAATAATTATGTCTAAATGCAAACAGAGATTAATTTCCAAACAAAAGCTACCCAAGCACAAACACTGATGATAAGTTTGTTCTGCTAATCTAGTGCTCAGCTTGAGGAGGGTTAATTCAGAAAGGTCTAGATTGAACATGAAATGTGTTGATCCAGAAGTAGGGTTGGGAACCGAGAACCGGTTCTTTTCCAGAACCAGTTGTGTTTTTGAAAAAATACCGGAACCGTGCAAAATTCCTAAGTTTCGGTTCCGAAAACGGTTCTGATGCCGATGCGATATCATCATGTGGGCGAAGTGCTGGGATTAGAAGACGCCGTCTTATTCCTAAATGACAAAAACTTCACCACTGAAGTTGCGATTTGCTCTCACACGCGCTGCATTTGTCACACACAGACACACGCACGCTGCGCGCGCCGACCGCCGAGTCACTCTCTAGCCTACATTCAAATCTATTTGCGCTGAGAGAGAGAGAGAGCAGTTGTCGATATGAAACTGCTTTACAATCACACAGTCTCAATATTTATTTGTTTCACATATTCAAATGATTTCCGTTACAGAATTAGTGAGATTATAGTTTGAGTAAACATTGACGGTAGTGGTCAAAACAGATGCAGTCCGTATATTTTTTGTGTTCAGAATTTACAAAATATATACAATGAGCGAGTGCATCATAATGTTTTTTTTCAAACCGTGTTTTTGTCTTATCTTGAATCACTACGTAAAGCCTGTAATAAGCGTTAATACTCGGACTTCTTTAGACTGGCCGGCGGATCGCAGCTGCTGCGGAGTAGCCCAATGCCTGCGTGACTCGTCATGGACATAAACAGAGAGAAGTAGCTCCGGCAACAATGTTCTTCCGCAAGACGCATGCAGTTCTGTTTATTAACTGCTAGAGCGCCGATTTATCCAGTAATGAAATAAGTAAAGTCTTTATGAATCAATCATTCAAACCGTTTTAAAAAATAATCTGTTCTACACACAGATGTGTGTTAAAGCATATACTATTCCTTCTGAGAGGGTATTCTTCACTGTTGGAGATACAATAAAGGAGAGGTCTAAATTATTATAGAGAATGCAGAATTTTTTAATTTCCTTTATATATAATTTTTTTTTTTTTGCAAAGATTGCTTAATAATATTTTGAGTTTGTTTACATAACCAGTCTGTTAAACTAATTTGTCATGTACTATAAGAAATAAACACAAAAAGGATTGTGGATTTTTCTCTTACTAATATTTTTAATTGAATGGGAACCGGAACCGGAACCGGAATCGTTTGGCGGAACCGGAATCGGAACCGGAACCGGAAAATTTCTCACGATTCCCAACCCTATCCAGAAGTGCATAATATACATTGAAGCATTGAAATCTAGAAACTTGAGATGTTGATACAGAATTTTTTTTTTTTTTGTATAGAAGCAGAAAGGCTGAAAAAAATCTGGACCTTAAGACGTATGGATTCAGAATGGCAGAAAAAGTCCAAGAAAATGAAATGTTCTTGCAGAGGAGTTGAGATAGAAAATTGGAGAAAACTAGAATGCGATATTTATTTCAGTGCCACAAACAGATTTTTTGATCAACTGAATAAGAAAGATGAAGTACCTTAGAAATGCCAAGAACTAGAACTCGATCTGTGAAGAAGAATGATCTAGATCTTTCTTCTTCAACCCAAAGTCAATTCTAGTTAACTTATATGTTGACGCAAGAGGCATAAATAATCTTTGATTTGAGATTTACTAAAGCAGAAAGGCATTGTGATCCATGATTAAAGATCCGATTAAGAAAGAAAGACATCAAAACCTGTGCAGGAAGATCAGAAAAATCTTGAACTTGAGATGTGATGGAGCAAAGCCAAATAATGAGGAAAAAGATCTAAAACCTGAGATATGTTGATGAAAGACAGCAGAAACATCTGTCAGAAGTTGATATTTCCCACGCTGAATCTTTTGTCCTTCAACAAATGTTGATATACAAAGGCAGAAAAATCTAAAACTTGAGATAGAAAAAAAGTTAGATGGTTTGAGATGGGTTGAACCAGAACGGGTGAAGAATCCAGAACTTCAGAAAATCCATAAACTAGAACTCAGTTTGAAAACTTGACATATATTAACGAAATAAAAGGCAGAAAAATCGAGTTTCAGCCTCACTTCAGCAGACACGGCCTGTTCTGGATGGCAAGAAAATCATGCAGCCTGATTACGTCATATGGGTAACCAGGCAGTGCCGTTTTTTTTTTCCTGTGGCATTAAAGCTTGTGATGACCAGGGGTAATATTTTAACACCACGGCACTTTCCCCCGACATATAAACACACACTCGCAATCATAGCGTGGAAAAAACATCCCGCGCCGCGTGCTTATGTGTGTGTGCAAGAGAAATACAGCCCTGCCGCTGAACAATCAGCAGTCCTCCGCGCGTCTCTCTCTGGGCGGCGTCATGGCAACGGAACAGCTTCAATTAGAGGAGAAGAAAGCGTTTCCCCTCGGCATGGCATTGGAGAGAGAGCCGAGTGTCAACGAGCGCGGAAAGGGAGGGAGTGTGTATGTGTGTGTGTGTGTGTGTGAAAAAGATTGCGAGCAGGAGGGAGGAAGAGAAAACGAGCGCCGGGGAGACGTGTGTGAGGCTGAGATTGCGAGAGAGGGAAAGGGAGCGTGTCTGAGTGCGTGTGTGTGTGTATGTGTGTGCGTGCTTGCTACAGATTGCAAGGAAGCAAGCTAGAGAGACAAAGCAAGCAAGTGAGATTGAGAGGGAGGGGAAAGTGTGTGTGTGTGTGTCAGAGCAGCCAGAGACAGACAGTGTTTTGCCTGCGTTAGCGCAGCTAATGAAAAATGAATGAACCCACGGGAGAGAAAGAGAGAGATGCAGAGAGATAGAGCGGGAGTTTAGCGCTCACCAAGTTTCAGCAGTGCCGCTTGTTTTAGCGGCATGTTGGCCTTGCTCAGGGTCAAGAGGTTAAGGTCACATACTCTACACAAGTTTGTTGCTTTGGTGGTCTCAATATAGCGATAGTGTCTGCACCATTTAAACCAGAGGCTACAACTATATCAGAGGTTTACTAAAACTTGCTCACAAGATTTTTGTCATCAAACTGTTGTTCATCATGACCTTTGACCTTAAAGTGAAAACAGACCATACTAGGCAGTTTACACTAGCATTGCCAGTGATTTCGCTATTAATTGTGGTGCTGCTGAATAATTTCTTTCGTTCAGTGAAACAAACCCCCCTATGAGGAAAGGATTCAACTCGTAAAGATCGTAATGAAAGTGTTTTTGAACAAAACATCTGAGTGAATAATTCAATGACTCGCTTATAAGGTCTCTTGTTTTGTTCCTGAATGAATCTGTATGTTTTAATGAGTCAGCTTAACAAATAATTCATTGAATTCATTAATTCACAACTTACTTCAAAGCTGCAGTCCGTAGCTTTTTTTTGGGTTGAAAATTATCCAAAATACATATTTGATATCTGCTTGCCTTAGCTCGATTCAAAGCGGTTAGCTTGCAATAATGTTTTAAACTCAAGTGGTACTGGTGGATTTCCGTGGGAGATTCAAGCATGTCTTTGAGTCATTACGTCACATCTGTACACATAAAGAAGGAGTCTCGGCTGGTATAAGCTATATTGCGTGTGAGGATGTTGGAGGTGGAGATTTATAGCCTTTTCTCACAGCACTTGATATAATTAAACGTATCAATTTGATGGCGGATCCAGAAAGGTTCAAACGACAATCACCAGTGACAACAGATTCACCCGCTGTAAAAGGCAAAAGACTTTGTTCGGACTTCGGAGTGGCTACAGAAAAAAAGACACTGCAACCGGCCATTTCATAACACATTTACATAACACGACTGCAACAAGGGGACATTACATGTAGTCACGCAATGCTTACTTATGTTGTTAAAATTGAAAACAAAGTATAATTTGCTCGTTTTTTTGTGATATGATAACTTAAAAGATTGCTAAATTTAATCAGCGTGATACTGCAATGTCAGAGCCAGATGTTTCTTACTAGTTCAGATGACATTTTCCAGTGAAAATTCTTATGTTGGTCATACTTCCAAAAACAATAATCTGTGATTCTGAATGCCATTATCCACACCGGCGCGGCGACTGACAGCCACACACTCTCCTCAAACATTGTGTTCATCCACGCTGTAAAGTTGATAATTCTGCGAATGACTGCAATTGCAGATTTCAAGCAGAGATGGCGACAAAGAGAAAAAATAACGGACTGCAACTTTAAGTTAAACTAAAAATATTTTTTTTACATTCAAGCAGCAACGCATATTGCGCAACACTCATTTTTGGCTTAAAAGTACCCCTTTTTATAACCACAATTTTTGTTGCCTCTTACGGTAAAAATGTGAGTCACAGGTGAATTATATGCACAACTATGTTCAAATCAAATCTACATTGTAAAAAAATATAGTTGGTTCAAATTAAAGGAAGATTGCGGAAGTTCTGAAATTTCTAACCGTCACTGACACCAGTGGCCGTTAGAGAAACTGCAGCCAGTCTCTTGCTTGTCCTCGGTGCACACGCTTTCACGCTTGTTGGCCACACTAGATAAGATAGTCTTTTTTGTGTCTGGATTGTGCTGGAGGCTGGTCGCACATGACGTCACATTTTGTGAATTTTTGCACCAATTCGGACCCGACAACTCTATTACATTACATATTTCTATTACATTATGGTTGGCTCATAAATGTACAAATGAAGACTCAATCTTAAAGATTTTTTTTTAAGTAAAAACCTACACATAGCCCCTTTAAAGTAATCTGGTTGAGTTCATTGAAATTAAAGAATTCACCTTTGGCCAAGCCCCGCCCCCCTTAGTTACTGTTGCTACATCCGTCAAACTTCATCTGCGCTCTGCATGGCTTATGCAGTGACAGCTCTTCCTGCTGAAATGTTA